>JANRGW010029167.1:0-21322 GCA_024733675.1 Psilopsiagon aymara
GACAGTGGCTTAGCAACTTCATTTGCCAGCTCCTTCAGGACCCGCGGATGGATTTCATCAGGTCCCATGGACTTATGTACGTTCAAGTTCCTAAGATTGTCTCAAACCAGATTCTCTCCTACAGTGGGCCTCCTTTGGCCATGGAAATTTAAAGTTCTCCAAGAGAGAATGCACAATTTTAAGGAACTTTTTGGATTTCATAGTGCTTTAGCATTTCAGTGAGGGAAGTTTAAAGTTCAGTATCAGGAGGGATTTGGAGGAGTTCTTTCTGGCCTGTCGGTGAGGTTAGTCTGGAATGGTCTACGCAGAGATGATCTTCCCCACCTCATCTCCAGCCCCAAGCATACTCGTACAGGCTCCAGGCTGCAACAGCACTGCCAGTGTGTCCTGCCTGCCCCAGTCTGGGACCCCTGCCCAGCAAGGCTGCATGCTCATACCAAATGTGTCCTGTCCATGCCAGCCTTGCTTTCTTGGGGAAGGGATGGGGGTTTGCTGTCCCTTTCAGCCCTCCAGCATCCCTGCTGTTCCCCAATGGAGCTGCACAACCACACAGCTGCAGTCAGTCAGGTTTTTGTACCTTAAATATTAGTGGCTCTGCACACAGGTATTATCACTGTATACTTGCAGCTTTAATCAAAACTTACTCTTCTTGGCTAAGCCTGCTTCCCCAAGTCATTTTCAAAGATCTCATCTGCCCTCTGCTTCCTCCCTGCAATCCCAAACATCCAAATATGAGCCACCCCGTGCCACCACCATCTGCTAGGCCTTCACTTAACCTCTCCAGATCTCTGTGCCTTTTTTTCAGGTTAACAAGGTAAACTTTGATTTTAAACTATTCAAACATTGCGTTGGTTAAATTTATATTTTCTATGATAAGTATGTCTAACACCTGTGGCATTTTTGGAATAATCACATTTCTGGTATTTTAACAAATAGCTGCAAATTAAAGGAGCTCATACTAAAGTCAGAGCAGATGGGCTGAATATACTCATTGATTTGGGAAGAATATCAAGAGAAATAACCTCACTTTTTAGGACAGGGAAGAAGAGAAAGGACAAGTAAAATTGATAGAATAGCTCAGTTACCTTCAGAAAAAAATGCCATGAACTCAGTAGTACCTGATGGGCTAGCAGTTGTGAGAAGAGGTGAGAGAAAGCCAGATGGGGCAGATTACAGCATTGGAAAGACAATGTGGGCATGCATGCTGCGGGGGTCTATGTGTGTGTACATATATGTATGCATGCTGAGAGACCCAAATACATATGATACAGCACATTGTAGAGGAAACTGACATGACCCAAACTGGAGCTGCAAACCCTAATAACCACAAGCAGCCCAGAAACTGAAGTAAAAGCAGCTCTCTTTGCACTTCCCCCCGCTGTGCTCAATTGCCAGGGCTATCTACTTTCCTCAGGGGCCAAGGGCAGCCCCTAGAGTTGAGCATTTGGGATTTCAATCAGAGAGGCAATGATTCAGTGTGTGTTTGGAACAGCATTGCCTGCTTACAGCTTTGTTTGTTGATACAAGTACATTTTTAGCTCTTCTAATGTGGTCCATGATGGGCAGCCCCCAGGACCCCATGCCCATGGGGCAGCCCTGGCTCCCATGTGTCTAGCAGTGCTTGGCTGGTGCAAGTGAGTGGTGGTGGATCTATGCTTTTCCAGCAGCTGTTGCTTTATATTTTGGAACATCACACTTCAAAACCTGTCCCTTGAGAGCTTCTACCAGATCTACAGCTTTTAGACTAGAGCTGAGAGAATTTTCTTTTTCAGTTTTACATTTATTCTTATGCTGCTTTTGTTCTTCAGCTCAAGAAGCACTTTACTTCCTTGGTATTTTCCCATTTCCAGCCAGCAATGACATCCCTTGTATCATACAAAAGAACAGGCAAAATGAATGGTATATAATAGGTAAAATACAGTTTGCTCAGCCTTTCCCAGAAACACTGGGGGATTAATTAGGTGTTTTGGAAGCTTGTGGGTTCATCTCCTGTTTGCCCAGGCAATGGCTGCCAGGGCCCTGAGGTGCCAGCACACCTGGGGGAAAATGGCAATTTTCCATGTTTTCCTTTTGCCTGTAGGCTGGGATACGCATTTACCGGTTTCTGTGTCAGTTAGTAAAAGTATCCACTAAATGCAATTAACTTTATGGAAGTTAAGTGTTCTGGTTAAAACACCATGGCCTGCATAATGCAGAAGAGGTTTGGTGTGTGCATGCGTGTGCTTTGCTACTAGGTCACTGTGCGGGAACATCTCTCAGTGGTCTCTTTGAGATATAAGGATCTATGGGGCTATTTCCTGTTCTCAAAGATCAAATACTTCTTATGTTTCTATACAACAGAACTTCAAAGAAGAAATCTATGTGTTCAGGTCCTGTTTCTTTCCTTGATCACTTTGGTCATTTGCTATCAATTTGAAATGCTTTTCCTGGACAGCCAGAATGAACCACTTCTGCAACTTCATAAAGACTACAGGAGCTGTCTGAAAACAGCCCTGGTAGGTCTCCCTGGTATTTATTACATAGACCTGTAGACATTAAATCAGAAGAACAACTTCCATGCTCCAGCCAAACTATTGGCTGGGTCCATGCATTAATTTTCAAGTTCATTAGGGAACTGCTTAAATCTGGAACAGATAAGGTTAGAAAAGGAATTATAAAACATAATATGGGTATAATGAAAAACATCTTTGAAATGCTGTTGTAAATGCATTTTTGCAAGGATTTTGTCAGTGGGCAGAGATGATGTTTTTATTTTTTTTTTTTAAAGTTACAAGGTTAAGAATTTGAATAAGCATACTTCAGAAAGAAAACAGGATGGTTCTTTTTGTTGGCTCTAAGTGCATACAGTATGCAGATTGCTTATGGTTTTGCCTAATATGTTCAATTAAAATAGATTTAACTATTTTCTGTAGTCTGGTTATAGAAACATACAAGTACATACTGTGTGGAGAGATGTATATCTATGTGCATAAAGAGAAGGATATTTGCATATGGGGAATATGCCAGAGAAATTTTTTGAAGGTGAAAGCTGTTTTGTGCACTACGTGTTTGGAACTGAAGCACGACAGTCGCATAACACTTAAGAGGATCAAATGACTTCTGTGTATATAATGTTTTCAGATAATAAGCCAGTTGAGTATGCATGAGTTTTGAGGAGAGGTTAGCTGTCTTGCCGAGCAGAGAGAGTGAGGGAGGTTTATTTTGCTTTTAAACTTAATGCTCTCTTTTTTTTTTTTTTTTTTAAGAAGTTGACGCTGAATAGATTTCAATGCCCATATTAGCTTTGCAGATAAGATTCACAGAATGAGCTACTGTACCGCAGAGGTTGATCTTCTGCTTAACGCTCAATATTTGCCGCTCCTTGACAAAAGTCTCTGTTGAATGACTAGATTTTAAACTTGCTAAGCAGAGCTGATACCAGATCAGTTATTCATATACCAATGCTTGACATGGGCAGGATCCACACAGCTGTATAATGCTGTTACCGTCCTCTCAAAGACTGGTGAATATCAGCATGGTGTGCTGAGATACCCTCCTTATGATGGTGACCTTGGCACCAACCCACAGGTGTCTGCTCTCTGGGTGTTTGTTGCACTGACAGTCAGCTTTGATAAACTTGCTATTTTTACCTACTCTCCTCTGCTCCTGCTCAAAGCAATGAGTGTGTGAAGCACACTCTGAGCCAAACTGAAAGAGATCCAGGCTTCTCTACAGACAGGAGATGGTTGTGATATTCATGGTCCTAGAAACAGCTGCATAGCACGCCACGTTTCCTTTGTCATAACACTCATCTATACTCTGTAGAGTCACAGAATGGTTTGAGTTGGAAGAGACCAGTTTTATTTAACTGCATTCTGTTCACAACACTTAGCTGCTCCAACCTCCACTGGGTAAAAACTTTCTAAATTCCTATAAATCTGTATCTTACATCACAATGCTGAATATACAAAAGCAGCTATATGATTATTATGGATAGATAGCTATTATGGGTATAAAGCTGCTTGTTTTCTGATGATCACTTCAGTGTTACAGCAGTAGTAGTATCAATGATTGGACTCTAGCTACACAAATGTAAGAGAAAGCTCAACCTACTGATCTGCTCTGATATACTTTTTTATGTTCAAATATGTTTTGTCTAGCTTTGTCTAGAAGACCAGTTTATTGTCTATTCCAGAAAATCAATTTAGGAATACCTTATTATATGATCATTTTTGAGTTTTGTTTCTTAAAAAAATTTTTTTGGGGGTGAAAACAGAAATCATGAGTATAAAAAAAAAGAGTGCTTAGTAAATTAAATAGTGCCTGAGTTGTAGAGGAACTCCTATACTGTGTCTATAGCATTTAGACCTGAGTTACTGAGGTTATGATGTTCAAGATTTGTTTTGCTCTTCTTAAATGATGAGAGTGCTGAGTGCCTTCCTACAACTTCACTATACTTGTACTTCCCTAGTTTTGGGATAGCTGAGTAATGTCAGATTTAACCTGGTTGAATAATAGTTCCCCAGGCCAAGTGGAAAGATGTCTTGCTGTGGCCTGAAAAGATTAACCACAGAATCCTAGATTACCAAGTTGGAAGGGATCTTGAGGATCACCTGGTCCAAACTTTCCAGGCAAGCATGAGATAGAGATTACATGGGGAAGGAAATCTCTAAAACTGACTTGGAAGCCTTCAGACTTCTCCCAGCAATTTCTGAGGTTTTCATAGCTCTGATTACCTATATGAAAAGTGCGCTGAGTGTATTACCTGGCATACACATAAGGTCTCTGCCACTTTGGGTCTGTCTGAAAATAAAATACAGCAGACTGCCCTCTTTTTTGTGTTTGTATTGCATGAAAAAAATAGGTGGACTATTGATGTGTACTTTCATCTGTTCAGCTATAGAGTACTCCCTTTACAAATAATTTGATGGAGCAATCAGGTAATATAAGAAAGAAAAGGCAAGAAAATGCATCGCTGCATCTGAGTGTAGTAGATCCACTGGATCTCCTTTTTTGTAAGAAAATTGCTAGAAGACCTGTCTTGGACCAGATTTAGTCCAAGAATAAGTCACATTTCCTACAGTCCTGGGCTGTTGCAATACTATCCCTTGAGCTTGCTTCCACCCGGCATAGAATCACCCCCTGGGCCCAGGGGGAAGATCAACAATGTGAGACTCGCAGCTCTTTGCAGAAATCCCGAAACCACTCCTTGGTTGGAAGAAATTCTTTCCTGTAAGGGTGGTGAGGCACTGGAATGGGTTGCCCAGGAAGGTTGTGAATGCTCCATCCCTGGCGGTGTTCAAGGCCAGGCTGGACATAGCCTTGGGAGATATGGTTCAGTGGGAGGTGTCCCTGCCCATGGCAGTGGGGTTGGAACTAGATAATCTTAAGGTCATTTCCAACCCTAACTATTCTATGATTCTATGGTTAGGTGGACGGTTACCAGGTCATTGTACTTTACTGCAAATGAGGTACTGCAATTTGAAGGGAAAGCTTCAGTGTTGCTGGGTGGCTACTTCTTAGACTATGACCATCTTGCACATAGATTTTTGGGAAATATGTCATTTCAAAGCGTGTTTTTTTCCCCCCTTATATTTTGCTCACTAAGCTATTCATGAAAAATTAACAAATGAGGCTATTTACCAGAAATACTGTCCAGCTAGTGTTCTTGAATTCTAGTCTGCGCTGCTGGAGGATGCCATATTGCCAACTGCTCATAGATGGCTTTGCTACCTCCTTTCTTGGTAGTATGTGGGATTTTGCTGAGCTTCTCCTGAACATTTCCCTTATTCCCCCCTCACTACTCCATTCTTTTAAATCTGTGCATGGAGTTTCTTGATAATTGATAATGGCATGTAGGCACGTCCCTGCATCTGAGAGGAATATACGATGGTTCAGGATTCAAGTCACAATCTCAGAGAACTCTTATAGGGAAGGTAACATCTGCTGACTCACATGGACTTTAATCAACCAACCCTAAAGAGAAAGTGCTTTAGGTGTCAAGTCACACGGAGGCAAATTTACATCCTGGAGCAAGGTATTTTGATTGTGTCAGACTATTCACTCAATGTGGGACTTTGTGCTTGCACCCAACAGTACTCTGCAGTCAGTAGTTGCAACCTCAGGATGCAGTGACAGGGGAAAATGCTCCCAAGGGCTAGCCAGTGGTCCCACCAGGCTTGGCCTTACCTAGGGAAACCTGAGTTCTACCCGTGTGTCTGTGGGGATCTCATGGGAAGCTCAGGTGTCATGTCTGGCTTTTAGGCAAAAGGTACGGGAATTGATGGTGAACTTTCCCCAGTTTTTATGGGAAGAACCACACAACTGCATTAAATGATTTAGGAGGACATTTCCCATCCTAAGTTCCTACTTGATGCAAGGGCAGAAGTTTCATACATTGCCGTAGGTGGTCCAGTGTTTCTCTAACTCACCTGAGGAGGGTGATAGAAGTAATTGGAGTATTATAAATCCCAGCCAAGAAAAAAACCATTATTCTGAGAGGTATAAATAGAAGAGTTCCCTGGGGATTTGAATATCATTAGGTGGCTCTGATATAATTAACCTTAGTGTGCTGCATCTATTTTTGGAACTAGACTGTAAAATAAAAAAGATATAGCAGAATTATGACCCAACAGTAATAATTGGAGACTTGGAAAATATTACAGGCCAGGAAAGGTCAGAATAATTTTTCCTGGTGAATTACTGGAGTGGTGGCATATATGGAATGCACCTGAGGAAGCTTGTGGAGCTTTTTCTTCAGAGGTTTTTAGAGGATGTGATTGTGATTGCAGAAGGTGGCAGTAAGCAGTACGACATCCTGAGATGTTGCAGACCTTTGTCTGGGGTGTAGCTTCTGAACTGTGGGAATGGGGAAGTTTATGCTGTGTGGCAACTGAACAAACCCCAGAATTTTACTTTCGAAGGCTGAAGATGGTGTTCAATAGTAAGAATGAAAGAAGAGGAATGAAATCTTAACTTTCACCAATGTGGCGGTTCTCCAAAAGCTCAGCGAGTTTCAAAGCAACTCAGGAAAAAGTGTTACTTTGTAATTAAATTTGTTGAGAGCTTTTTTTTTTTTTTTTTTTCATCTTGGGTGTTCTTGGAACTCCATTTTTAAGCTAGAGCTCTTGAAAGATGTATTACTTAAGATTATTGTCCCTCTAATACAAGAGGATATACTCAGAATTATCAAATGAGGAAGCATCCAACAGTGGCCGAATGGATACATATACTTTCTGAGAGCAGATTTTTATGGAATTTATGGTAAACCATTCTAAAAGTTTATAGTGTAGTAGTTACATCTACACTGATTTGGATTTTAGCCTGAATAAATTTTAATTATGTCCTTTGAACTTGATTTAACGCCTTTGATATTGACAGTAAGATATCTACTATGTTTCCTCTTTTATCACTTTGAAATAGGTCTTCCCATCACTAGTAGTTTGACACAGCAAACTGATTCTACAGCCTGGTTCTGAAGTTCATTCATATTATCAAAGGTCTGTGTGGGGATGGCAGAGGTAATTTAAAGTGCATGCAGAAAAATCTGCTTTTAAAAGAATAATTAACTTCAGCTCTTGCTCAGTTCAGAGTTTATCAGCAAGGTTAGGATGACTTGTTCTAAAATCTATTTTTTAAAGGATTGTAGCTTCATTATCAATGCACTGATGACCTCTAAGAAATTAAATGCTGCACTGGTTCTCACTGGGGCTGTAGAGAGCTTTAATGCAGATGGAGAGGAGTAAGCAGGCCACACTACTTATCAAATCTGAGCTTTCTGAACTCCTTATCAGAGACAAAAGGAGGTGCAGCTGGATCCAGACTTAGTCTCAGATGTAGTCAACAGTTTATGTCTAAAGCGTTGCAAATGCACAATCAGTCCTTTATATCACTTAGCTAAGATCAAAGCTCAGCATGCTGCTAATCACTTATTGGGGACCTGTTGTAGCCAGGCATCTTAGCCTCAAGGGGTAACCTCAAGAGACATCCCTGCTTGAGGGGAAATCTCAGTGTGCAGCCACTGCTGTGCAGGAGAGCTCCACAGGCCATGGCATGCCAGTAGTGGTACAGTCATATTTGCATCCTGACTACAGATATTAGGGGTTTTAATCAAATGCACTGTGGTTAGGTAGGTGCATTCCTCAAATTAGCCCTTGTTATCTATCTGTCTCCTGCAAATACACTTTCAGTCTGATGGGGATGTCATGAACTAGACAAATCATCACCATTAGTGGTTATTACTTGGGCAGAGTTCGATTTGTACACTTGCCCTGACAAAGGCCTGCCAATGACCTGACAAAAGCCTGTGAAGACTTCCTGCCACAGGTACTGGAGGAAAGTCCACAAAAGCTTCCCACCATAGACAAAAGCCTGGAGAAAACTCCCTACACAGCTCTTGTCTCACCTGTGGTGCTGTTGAGCAAGTTGGGGTCCTGACCCAAGGTGAGGCTACATGACCATATTTGACCACAAGTCAGATTCAGGTAGGGTATACTTGTAGTCCTTCTGGAGAGCCATTTGCAGCCAATTCTACTTGGAACAGTGGGCCTGCAGTTGGGTCTCCTGCCTTGGGACAGGATGCTGTCAAAGTAAAGACCTCATGTTCGAGAGCCATCCGTTCATGAGCTGAGTGATTGTGCATTCTGGATCCTTGGCCATGAACTTTAAGAATCAGCAGTGTAGTGAGGAATCCATGTGACGTCCTGTGTTGGTAGAGCTTTAATTGAACAATGAATTTTGTTTAGCCTCAATTTATTGGCTCTGTGACACAGTTACAGGAAAGAAAGGGCAGGCTGGGGTAGGGCACACCTCCATACCCAGGCATGTTGCTGGAGCAGATGAAGGTGCACATAACTGCTCCTGGACTAGTTTAACTGTGGATCAGGAAACATCAGCCAGAGCTAGGGCAGGTCAGCAGAAAACTCTGCAGAGGAGGAGGGGCAGCCAGTGTGGGAGAGGGGTTTTTAGAGCTCAGTGGTGAGTGCATTAGGAAGAAACATGATAGATGCTGGCACCAGAACCCAAATATTACCTGGGGCTGTATCAACTTGCTGGACACCATGCAAACAGTCTGTTCTGTGGCTTGGCCAGCCTAGTACCTGATGTACTTATATGCCCCAGGGAGATGGGTTCTTACCCCACAAACTGCTGGTTTGCCCATGGGAACAGGGGACAAGGGTGGCTAGTGAAGGCAAGCATCATGGTGGCCCACCAAGAAGGCTGGCAGTAGCAAGGGCTACTGCCACTCGAGTGTGGGGATCCTCAACAGTGACCTGTGCATGGAAATATCAATAATGCATTGGAAAATACCAGTAAATGTTCTGTGATATGTTTGGCTGATCCTGAAGCTGTTTTTACATTTAGTTTATGTTTTGCAACTGATGGGTAAGTGCCAGGGGAATGATTGTTAAATTTAGGATTTTATTATTTCACTGAAAATGGGCACAGCATGGGCTTAAGCACTTCCCTGGGCACCCATATTTCCATATTTTTTAGAACCCCATAGAGCTCTTAATAAGATATAAAGCTTTTAAAGTAGTAATCATAAGTTACTAAATTAGGAGTTCAGATAGCAGAACAGTCTTAGGAATTTAAAATTCACTTGCCAGTCCTGCTGCAAACTTCTGTAAGACTTCATATGACTACTTAATTATTTTGTAGCTCATTCTTTGCAGAAGAGCAACGGCAGTTCTCCTCTCTGGACACTTAATCATAGGATCATAGAATGATTTGGGTTGGAAGGGACCTTAAAGATCATTGCTTCTATTTTTACTTCATAGATTTTAGCTCCTGACCTTGCTGCTGGTTTTCTCTGTAGATCAAATATGCTGTTCAGCTTTTGCTATGCTTCACAAAAAATGTTTCTTCAGAAGAAAGGCTATGTAAACTACAACTCATGTTGGACACTGCTTATTGGACCATCAGGACTTTCACTCTGAAACATGTGCATGTGTCTTTAGCTTTTCTGATTGTATGTAATTTTTAATTTTTAACTGTAAGGTGTTTCAAAATATTTTTGTAATCAATTACATTAAAGAGTTTTACATAAAAGAGGTTGCAGAATAGTTGGTGTCGGAAAGGATCCCTAACCACCTGTTGGGGGGGTATTATAGAATCATAGAATAGTTTAGGTTGGAAAGGACCTTAAGATCATCTAGTTTCAACCCCCCTAACACGGGCAGGGACACCTTGCACTAAACCATATCACCCAAGGCTCTGTCCAACCTGGCCTTGAACACTTCTTTTGGCAACCCATTCCAGTGCCTCACCACCCTCACAGTAAAGAACTTCTTCTTTATATCTAATCTGAACTTCTCCTGTTTATGTCTGAACCCATTACCTTTCCAAAGGTGTCTTGTCATGGCATGTGGGGGTACCACAGGAAGTGACATCTGGGGAGGAGTTCCCTACCTCGTAGTCTCCTGCTCACTCAGAAAAATGCTGCCTTGATGCCTGGCTAAGCAGGTTTTAAGAGTGTTTGGACTACTTCTATTTTATGGCATCCTGTTGTAAAGGCCACAGAGCTGTGGGGGAATTTGGAGAAAGCCCAGCTTTCACTTTTGCTTCTACAGCCATCATGGCTCAGAATGGCAGCGATGCTTGCATCAAGCTCTGTGCTGTGGCATGGTGGCATCAGGTTCCTGGGCTGCCCATCCATCAGTAATGTGTATGAACACCAAATCTCAATGACTTTGAAGGAAGCAGGACCCCTGTGGGACTTCAATTCTTTGGGAAATATCACTCCTAGTGACTAAGGATGCTCAAAAGTGCCTGAGAGACTTATGGTAACATTTTCCACTGGGACTGTTAAGGCTCCTTTAGATGTTATTTTGAAGTTTAGCCCTTTGGCAGCAAATTAATAGATTTCAAGGGGCTGCATTGAAGATTTCTGCGGGGTAAGATAGGAATTTTTTTTTTTTTTTTCCTAAAGCAACTCACCCATGCTAATTAAACACAGAATATTTAAAGCTGGGATGAGATCTTATATACCACGTATAGTGAACTGGCCTATTATTAGTTTAAAATGAAAAAAAAGATAAACAAGCCACTATCAAAACCCTTACAGAAGCTTCAACTTTAAATTACTGCACTACATCCTTGTTCTAACATCATCTACTTCCATTATGAACAGCCAAAATCTGTGTAAGGGTATCAATGATATCTGGAATTTCCATCAACATGGGCATTCTTTTTGTTTCCTTCCAGAGCTTTAGATGCTGCTATGTGTCTCAGCGCTGTTTTACATATAATAGGACTTTCAATAATGCAGTAACAATACATTATTGCACTCATTTTTTTAATATATTCCAAATTTTATTATTTTCTTTCACAATGCAGTAGCATAAATAGGCATGAATATGCATTAACCCCTGGTTTGCATGAGATTCTTCAAGAAGAAAAGCCAAAGCCAAGGGTTGGGGAGCACTAGACAGGCAAAGGCTCTTGCAGGCAGAGCTTTGGTCAGCTAAGGGAATGTACAGACTCCGAGCTGCTGATTTTAGGGCAAGATATATCAACTCTGATGCTGATCTTTGAACCCTTTCCTGGCAGATAATAGATGCAGAGAATAGATGCCTTTGTTCCTTCAGCTTACTAGAGGGTAAAGCTAAACCATGTTGAAGACTTAAATTTGGTTCAAAATTTTTAAGTAGCAGTGAGTCAGCCTAGTCTCTTAGTAAACAGTATTGATGGTAATTCTTTGTAATTGCAGTGGGAAAGTACAAAACAGCTTCTTTTTTTGGCTGAGGTGATTCTGACAGTAAGGGTTGCTTACTGAAAAATTATAAGAAGTGCACAAAATCTTTCACTTGTCCTTATTTCCCTTCTACCTATGAAGCATGTAGCCTTGTATCACTTTAAATCCAAGAGACAAGTGTCTTTTACTATGGAGTTGTTCATACTTTATGAAGGAGTATAGATTGAAAAAGAATGTTGGGTCTTCAACTGTTTCTTTTCAAAGTCTGCCTATTCTGTGGCCACAGCTGGGAAACTGGCTGCTAAAGAGGTAAGACTTTGTGCTTCAAGTTGGACTTGCGAGGAATATCAAATGTGCTTTCCCTCTTCTCATGCTTTCCCGGGTTAAACCTTGTTAGGAACAAATACAGTGGTGGACACTAGTAGGTCCTGAACCACAGCCAAAACAAGCCCTTGCAATTGGTTTGGGGTGATAGCAAGAGGCGGGAAACTATTGTTGGAAATGGCTGAGTCCAGGGGCTCCCCCAGCAACTAGCATGTGATGGTCAGGTAGGTGCCTCTTCTGCAGCGCCGTGCTACAGCGACCGGCCATGCTTCTGTTTACCCTAAGGACCTGGGACATACAAACACTTTGGGGATGTTTTTCTCATGGATTCCTGGTTATTTTTAGTTCTTGTGGTAAGTTCAGTAATGAGAAGGTTTTTATTCCTTCAGGACACTGAACTGATCCTTTTGACTGGTTTTGAAGAACATGGCAATTCAATCTTTGTTTACTGTCACAGGCAAAACAGACTCAATCAGGGGAAATTAATTTAATTTATTTGCAATCAAATTGGAATAATGAGAAATAAAACCAAATACTGATGATCCTGCCTGGCTAAATCAAGGTGTGGGACGAAGGGGATAGTGTGTTCAAACATGACATCTGCCCAATGGAGGAGTCTATGAGTTTCAGTATTCTAGCCTTGTATTTCCTCTTTTAACTTATTCTCCCCTTCTCTCCTTGTAACTTCTACAGAGGCTTCAGGCTAGCCAAGACATACATCAATCAAAAAAAAAAAAAAATTGTATTTTTAATAACTCATGAATTTAGTGAATCTCTGTATTTTGAAAAGAAAAGCTCCCAAGTATCTAATAATCAGGTGAAACATGTCCATCTCTCCCTTGGGAGTTGCTGGTCACCTGCTGCTTTCCCAGTGTTTGGATTGCTGCACGGAGGGTTTCCTCCCTGTAAACTACAGCATCCTGGACATGGCACTCAGAAGAAATAGTTGTTGTTAGCATGCGGTTGTGCGTTAGCATGTGGTTAACAGCTGCAAATTTCTCCGTGTCAGAAGTGATTTGGTTACTTTAATTCTTTTTTTTAAGGGTGTATGGGGATGTGGCGGCTGGTTTAGGGTTGCTTACTGATCTAGGCATTGTCATCTACAATGACAACAATTAAATGAAAGGAAGTGATTTTGCACAACAGTTAATTGCTGT
The DNA here is from genome assembly GCA_024733675.1 of Psilopsiagon aymara. Taxonomy (NCBI): domain Eukaryota; kingdom Metazoa; phylum Chordata; class Aves; order Psittaciformes; family Psittacidae; genus Psilopsiagon; species Psilopsiagon aymara. Next base: position 13,156 of record JANRGW010029167.1, read on the forward strand.
CTTCATGTTATCTTCAGACTTAACAGGAAGGCTGTCTGTCTCAAAAGTCAATGCAATGCAGTCCAGCACAGATGAGGAAATAATTGATATACTGATAATGAATTAGATTAATTTCACAAAATGAGTTGACGGCGGGATTTCCATGAACTAGTGTGGCTCACTCTGGTGGCAGTGCTCTGCTTGACAGTAGCAGTCAGAGTGCATTTCATCTGCTGCACCTCCAGGAGATGGCACCAGCCGCAGCCTTTATTTTCTCTGACATTTTTACTCCTCCAGAAGAAATCAGCTGGGAATGAACTTGGGTCCATTTGGTTCACAGGACCTGTGAGTCCTGGCGCTGCTCGCATGAGTAATGCTGGGAGTCTGAGGCTTCAGACCTGCTTTTAAGCTGTACTTGGAGCAGCAGTGAGAAATGGCCCAGCAGTGTTTCAAAAATACTTCTCAAATATGTTGGCTAATGGAGGAACAGTAATTAATTTTTTAAACAGTTTTAAAATATAATTTTGTGTTTGTGCATCGTTTCAGTCACTGCTTTTAAACTACCAGAGCATTTCTCCTGTTTGTACAAGGACAAGCGAGACCCGAATCTGTGCTTGCACATCTCTCAGGAGCAATAGCATCAGGATAAATCTAGGAAACTCAGCTTTATTTAGGTCACTGACACTTGAAGAAGGTTTTAAAATTAATACTACAGCCTTTTTTCTTTCTGCTCTCTAAAGAAGTGGGAGACATTGAACAGACTCATCACTACTCTATATGAATGCAAACGCGAGTAGAAAAGGCTCTTGGGAGTGCATCTCCTGGCAAAGCTACCTGGGCTTTAAAACAGAAATGTGGATGCCTCAGAAATAATTGTTTCTTGGGCTTAATTTTGCTTGCTATACAAGAGACAAAGGAGACAAGTAGCAATGACGAAGGATGTTTGGATTTCATGTATTAAGAAGAAAGTAAAATCATTTGGGCAAAGTTATTGTTAGGGAGCCACAGAAAATGTAATTAAAGCAAATTCCAAAGAAAACACAAACGGGGTTAGTCTGAGACATTTAGAGCTATGGTTGAAAAAGGGTTGCTTGAAGAAAACCAATGATTAGCAAAACATAGGTTTGCTGACATAGGCTGTGCGGCAGTAGTGTGACAATGTGAGATGGGCAGAGATGGGCTCTAGCTCCTTGCTGAGGCTCTCTCTGTTGTGGCTCTTCTTGGGTAGCAGAGATGTCCATGTGGCTCTTCTTGCCATACCCTCTCAGTGTCCCTGCTGCTTTGGCAGCCCATGAGCAGGCAATATCTGGGTGGGTTTTGCACCCCTTGGTGGGAGCCACAGCCCTTTTGGTGGCTCACAAATATTCCTACATAGGTTCATTTCCAGGCATATGGATATGTTGCCAGTGGCATGTGATCGGGCAAGAGCTCTACAGGGAGCAAGGCAGGATGAGCAGGTCCCTGCATGAGATTCAGGAGCCTCTTGCCACCAAAGTTCGGTCCCACAGGAAGCCCTGGGCTCTGCAGAAGGGCAAAAGCACTGAACAGCTGTTTCTTCCTGATCCTTTTTTCCAAAGGCTGTAAAGAAGGCTTTTGCTTTCCCTCAGTGCTTTTCTTCGCTGCAATGGGATATGGAAACACTGAAGACAGGCTGTATACTCACTCAAGGGGTGGTGCCTTTGGCCTGTGACAGTGCTGCTGCTGGGTTATGGAAAAAGGGCAAGGGGCATGCTGCCCCACAACCTTCTCTTGGGAATGCTGTGGGGCAATTGTTAATGCAGAAGTTGTTCCTGCTATGAGTGGAAATACCTGTGCAAACTGTATCAGCATGGTCTCTGAGCTCAGAAGGGCTGGGTCTGGGGACCAGCCTGGCACCAGCAGGGCAGGAAGCTGCAAAACTCTCTTGCATCTTCTTTCTATGACTATGACCATATGGGATGGGAGTGTTTGGGGCCCCTCTATGCACCTTTCAAAGTAGATTCCATTCAGGGTCTCTTGTGTCTGCTCTCCTAGCTCATGTCCTTGGTGGGCATTTGATGACAAATATGTTTAATTTCTGCTGACTTGTGCCGATAGTTTGCATGTGCTGGTGTGGAACTAGGATTTCCAAACATTGAAAATCTACAGGCAATTCTATTGATCAGATTTCAGCAAAAGAGAAGGAAAACATTTCTTTTCTGTTTTGATTTTGTTCAATAAACATTTTGAGCTTGCTGTTATCACAGCTCTGCAGCCTTGGGAACTGAAAGAAGAAACCAGCTGGGGACTGAAGGAGGTTACCCAAAAAATAAAAGGCACAAACTTTTTGGGAATTGCAGAAGAAATTTTTATCTTTATCTTTTAAAAACTCTTCAATGTCACATCTTCACTCAGGCCTTTTATTCTGTGCCAAATAGTCTGTTTAATTTCATTACAGTGCAACACTTCTATTAAATATGCACTGGTATATAAGTGAAAATAACACTTAAACTGAAAAAGGTTGTAATATTTTGATGTCCTCCAATACTTTCCCCCAAATTATTTGTCTTGTAGGATACTTCTGAAATGAAGCTTTCCTTTTTGGTTTATATTCCTTTTTTTAATTCCTTGCTTTTTGCAGGGTTTTCCCTTGGAACTGGGGCTTCAAACCACAGCTAGTTTTGCTAAAAATGCACTTGTTAAAGCCTTTGGATTTAATTCAAATGTGCTATATGCTCAGTTGCCTCTAGGCAGAGGGATTTTCCATAAAACATCAAATACTAGAGGAAGTGAAAACTCTGTAGGGGATGCTCCTGCACTTCTTTATCACGAGGTCAGTACAAAGGAACAGGGTGCTGCATGAGCCTGAAGACATTTCAGTCCAGTATGAGTGTAGCACGCAAGCAGGTATTACACCAGGTAAAAAAAGTTAAGGGAAAAAAACTTGAATTGATCATGGAAAGATGGAGAATGGTCCTGTGGTGCTCACAGTGTAACAAGAAGGTGGGAAGCCTGCTGTGTCCTCCTCTGTGGTGTGAGCAGCCCCAGATCCCACAAACCCACCTGTTCTCTGTCTGCCCAGCCAGGCATGCTGCAGGCTGAAACCTTGCAGGCTTTCCCTTAAACACCCTTCTAGGCTGGGTGCCTCCTCCCCAGCATGTGACCTGTTTGCTACCTAGAAATAGTGAAACCCCATTTCTATGCATTAGCATGCATTTGTGTTGATGTATCTGTGTTTGGGCAGTTAAATATTTACTGAACAAGTCTCTTGTGCAGCTTTGCAGTCTGTAAATGAAGAATGTGAATGGGGTCCTCCAAACAGGAGTGTATTCTGTGGTGATCAGGTTCTAAATCAAAGCAAGAACTAGTCCGAATGCTGCAACTACAGGGAAATTTTTCTTCATGCTTACAACTGGAGATGAATTCCTTAAATTTCTGATAACTGGAAGGGTCTGGAGAAGATTCCAGTAGGTACCATGGGTTTTAGTGACATCTTGATTCTGATTGTTCATAGGCTGTCTGGGCTGGAAGAAAATAGCTGCAATTGCTGCTGGTAAAAAAATCTTACAGATATGTAAGTAGAACTGGCATTACATGAGTTGGACAGATGGACACGAACCAGAAAAGCTTGTTTGAAAAAGATGGGTATTATAACACAGCTAAATGGAGAGGTGCCTCTTGAGCAACTGAAATAACTGGTATCTATATGAGCGATTTAGGTCTGGAAGCCTGCAGGATTGTAGCAAAGACTTCCAAGTGAGCTCTCAATATGATGCTGAAAGTGAAAGTGTAGCTGTGATTGCTGAAGCTGCACATGACATGTGTGGGACAGGAGGAGGAGCTGAAGCTGACTTTTGGATGAAATTTCTCCCAAGTACTGAAATGAAGTTACTAGAAGTACTGATCTTCCATATGGACACATGAAAACCTGTAGGTGTTGGCAGCCACAAGTATCTTTTTTCTGCTTGGAGCTTCAGACAATGAAATGTTATCAAAGATGCCCACCACTGGTGAAGAGTGTGGTGGTTTTTAAGCAGGGCTGGGTGCAGTCAGTCAGGTCTTCTACCAGATTTTGTGTTATACAGGAGTAAACGTACTCATCTAAATGAGGAATGGCAAGACCTTAAATGCTTTGCTTTACCGTGCTAGCATACTGAGAAGTAAAATGCACTGAAAATTCAGACAAGAAGAAAAATCAAGGTTCTTGAACTATTTTGTGAGTGTAGCATCAACAAATTGCAATGAATACTTTGATATTTATCCACATAGCTCATTAAATGATTATTATTACAAGTACAATTTCCATTAGTTGGAAAAGGAATATATGCTATTAAAAAGTTAACTCCAATTTCCAATGTAATATTGTCATTAAATTTCTGTAAATTAAAATGGGACTCCCTCACGATTTCAAAGAGATTGTATGTCAGAGTGAAGACACTGCAGTGAATAAAGCCTGCATCTTTGATCAAACTGTTTAGCCAGCTTCATCAAGCTCTTAAAATTGAAATATACTCCCATAATGCCACAAAATTTATTTTTTTTCCCAACATTTTGCACTTGGTGGTTGTAGTAAGAAATCATTAGACAACAGTTGAGAATGTATAGAAATTTTATGGAAACAATTAGAGAAGAAAACCTTAATACTTAAAGAAAACATTTAGTAGGTCCAAGCCTGTATGGTGGTTTGTGCCCTAGTATTTCTGGGGTGCGTGGTGTGGTCCAGGAGGTGGATGATATTCAGCAGTACTGGCGGCATCAGACAGGGCTTTGGACACATTCCCAACCTGGAGTGCTGCTTCTGCTGCCTCTGGGAAGGAGTTGAAGTGTTTCAGCAGCTCAAGTCACCCCATCTGCCTTGTGCAGTCTCTGTACCAGGACTGTTTGCTCTGACCTTCATCTGGGAAACAATGGGAGCACCCAGAGCACTGCAGGCTTTTGGATAGCACATTTTAAGCTTTTTGTATTGTCTATTGCTATGTATCCATCCTGCTCCTCCTGTCATGGAAAGAAGTAGGAAGAACGGCACAGTCCAGCAGAAGGAAAGTCCTTCATAAGAGTCTTAGCTTATTGCTTTTGTGTGTTTTACTCCCTTGACCTCCCCCAGCCATCCCACTGGGAACTGCATCTGCAAGCAGATAATGCTTTGTGCTGTGTCAGGCTCCATGCTAAGAGCCAAGACAGGACCATGAGCACTCATGGAGACAAATCCTGCCTTTGCTGGGGCTGATGAGCTGCGTTTTTGAAGGTAAGGACCTATGGCTGTCCTGACTGAGGGAGATTTGGAGAGGAGATGACTTGGGGAGTGCAGCTTTTCTTGCTGCGGCTGTTCTCTGATTAGCAGGGGAAAGGCAGGGTGGCAACAGCAACTTGTTTCTCATAGACCCTGAATATTTTAAAATACAGTGGCATGAGGCAAAACTCACCAAAGGTCTTTGTGTCCCATAACCTATTCGAAATGCACTAGTCTGGTACTGCAAGATCCGTCCAGAAAACTTCTTATTCTCTGTTGCTGTGAAAAGTTTACCCATGGCTGGGAAAAACACAAGTACTGCAATGGGGAGAATTAATGAATTTTTATCTTTGCTGAGCACATTTTCTGTACCAATTTGGAAACATATTGTCTGATTTCAGCTGGAAACAGCACATACATTAGAAGAAAAAGGCAAATTAATCTGTGTATAACTCATGTCAATGCTGCCACTGATGTGAAAAACCCAAGTTATGAAGACAAGTGCAGTTGGGCTGGTGTAAAATATTCCACTTTATGGTCCACAAAAAATTTGGCAAGGAATTAAGTAAACGCTATCTTTCATCCGCTAAGGATCTAAATATTTCGGAGGGTTACAGCCCCCATGATCATAATTTAGCGTACAGCTGGCCAAGACTTACTTTTGACTGACAGAAGTTCTGTCAAGCTGTGAAGAGGAGTGCCATCAGACAAGGTCTAAAGATAAAATGTTTTAATTAGTAGACTGTCTCCTGTGGTTCTGCCCACAAGCTCCTATCAATGTGAGCAGCTGGGAAGCAGTGCTAGACCCAACCATTGACCTTATACGCAAAGAGGAACATTTGCCTGTAGCTCCATCAATAGTTGGGACCTGGAGGCTCAGAGTTGTCCAGCTTTTCCATTTATCTTGGTCCTTGATGGAGAGGATTGTCCTTTTATTTCTCTTTGCTCTGTGTTGTCTGGAGGCTGCTTCTGGCTGCTGTCTGGAGGACCCCCAGGGCAGCATGGTCAGGTTGCTGTGTTCTTGTTTTATAGCATGGGAGTGCTCTCCAAACAGGGCACAGCTCTCAAGGGTCATCCATGGATCAGCCTGGAGGACTCTTTTTAACTCCAAAGTTTCTGGAGATATCCACTGTGGGGATTAGGAGGCTGAACTATCTACCAATCCATCAGTCAGTGTGGGTTTCAGTGAACCAAGGAGAACAGGAGCACGGTGTGAGATGCGAAGGACATGGGTGACTCTGGGCCAGCTGTACTCAAAGTGGGAGAAGGAGGAGTAAAGGATTCATTAGAGAGCAGAGCAGGTGAAGCATCCCACCATGGAGAACAAGACTGTCCCCATGGCTTTAACTCAGGTGAGACCCATGGTGTTCTTGGATTGTGGGGACCTCTGAAACCATTAGTAAAGAAACCTTCTGGGGCCCTGTGGAGTGATCCTGACAGCTCAAGTTGAGCTGGATTTCTGCTCAACTCACAAGTAGAGGTAGTAAAAATGAATAATGGTTCAGTTCCTCAGATGACTGCGTGTGGAGTCAGAGACCTCTGAGATCACAGCAGACACGTATAAAGTGAGTCTCATCTTTCTACAGAGTCTGGGAGCTAATTGGAGAGGGAGGTCAGATAGGGCTGAATTAGGAGGGTAATTTTTGAATATACAATTCTGTAATTGCTTTACTCTTGTGGTTTGATATATTATTAGCAGAATTCAACAATGGAATTACATCCTTATTAATTTAAATAGATTGTGGGGGAGGAAATGATATTATTGCCTTTCTTCGGGGGCTATTGGAGAACTCGTGATGTAGTGTGCTTTCAGTCGTCCTCTGATGGCATAGCAGCTAAAGTGGGAACATGTATGGTCTCCTTTCCAGCTTGAGGCATTTTTATTTCTGGCTTCAGTCTCTCTCTTGAATGTATGGAGTAATAGTGGAACTGGTTAAAATGAGTGATTCTTAAGTGATATCTTTGAAGCGCAGTTTAAACAGTTCCTGTAGGAGTTTTGAAGTGTCATGTCAACAGCAACACATCGTTCATTCACTTCTCCAGTTAACAGACAACTAAAGCAGAAGGGTCTCTAGTCACCTCCATGGAGATCCCAACAATAAATCCAGTGAGGAAGCCAAAGGCATTTGTTATGGCTGTTAAAGCTGTGGATGATCTCTGTTTTGAGTAACAGCAGAACAAGTTCGTGTGTGTCACCCAGACTTGAACTGGGAGGTTGCAGAGTGGCTGGCAGGTGAAGCCCTGGCTCTTGCCAGCATGGACTGGGTCTGAGTCCATGCAGAGGGGATCTGCATGTTTGATTCTAGCACTTTGGAATTGCTCTTAAAGCAAGGTTGAATCTCTATTTGACAATGAGGCTTTTTCTACTTGAAATACAAAGCTGAGAAGATAGTTGCTGGGTTTGGAAAGAAGGTGTAAAGTAGCAAAGTAGTAACATCTTTTACTGGCTAGCTTTATTTAGGCTGAATTCCCAAGTCTCCTCCAAATTCAAAGCTTGTTGGAGCTGAGGTCTGAGGCTTCAGCAAGCCGTGTGCCAGAGCTACATTGCTGTAATGGAGCTGGGGAAAACCAGTCTGCTTGGACCTATCTTGTCACTGGCATCCTGTGTGTGCGTAAATACCTCCTAAGAGGCTTCTGCAACCTGATAATTGGATTGATTAGGACGTGAATTACTAATGAAGTGCTGGCTGAATTTAGCAGCAGCTTCTGATATTCAGAACTTTTCTCAAATGCAGCCTCATCCCAGGTGGCTTCGCTGTCAACAGACAGCTTGTACCTGTCACCCAAAACCATCTTTGCTGGGTAAAACTTTGTCAAACTATTTTGAAAGCTACACAGTACCAGCCACCTTTGTGGAAAAAATGTAAAGTATTAACTGTAAAGCATCATACATTCCCCATCCCTGGCTGTGTTCAAGGCCAGGATGAACAGGGCTTGGAGCAACCTGGTCGAGTGGAAGGTGTCCCCGACTGGGGGGGGGGGGGGGGGGGGGGAACTGGG
>JANRGW010029170.1:0-19243 GCA_024733675.1 Psilopsiagon aymara
GTGGCTGCCCCATCCCTGGCAGTGTTCAAGGCCAGGTTGGATGGGGCTTGGAGCAACCTGCTCTAGTGGAAGGTGTCTCTGCCCATGGCAGGGATTGGAACTGGGTGAGCTTTAAGGTCCCTTCCAACCCAAACCAGTCTGGGGTTCTATACATGTAATGCAATGATCTTGTAATAACTGTGTGCAAATTTGTTATGATATAATTCTTGATATAATTGCTTGATATAATTCCAATAATGGCGGATGAAGGAGGCAGTAATGTAAATCAGAACAATTCCTTCTAATTTAGGAGGAATTTGAAGCTGCCAAAAAAGCTGCCTATCCAAGAGCACAAACTTCTAAGCACATCTATTCAATAGGTTAATGCAAAACAGAACCCTAGTCTGCATGTCTTTCCCAAAAGAGTACCAAAGGGGAAACCAAGAGGATTACCTCCATGTCAGTACAGTACTGCCAGCATCAGGCTTTCCCGGATTGCGGGAATAGCTTGAAAGTTGATATGATTGCAGTGGGGTTTTGATTTTTGTTTCTTTTTTTGCCTCAAGAGCTCTCTCATAAGAAGTGGTTAGTTTAAATTTTAACCTTTCTCTACAATGAGGTCTACAAATACACTTTTCTTTAACAGAAAGGAAAACTGAGATGGGTTGATAACAGGCCTCTAAGGAAGATGCAAAATACCATGAGGTGTGATAAAAATGGGGTAGCTGGTAATGCTGCCCCTATTAGTTTTGAGTGTGCGTTCCTTTGGGGTTAAAATGTACCAGTACTTGTCAGAAATCCAATTGCTTGGGCTATTGTGAATCTGAATTTCACCAGCACTCTTTCCCTCCACATGGCTGATGCTGTCACTTTGTTAGATATTTTGTTACTCGGGACTGTGGCAGGCACACGCGCAGGACTATTTCAAGCCCTTTTCTCTATACTCCTGCAGTATTAGGCCTTCTAGGTACAAGAAGCAAATCTTTATTTATTTCATCCCCATCTGTTACTAATGTAAAACGACTGAAAAAGTCAATTTTTAATTAAAAGTGAAAAAACAACAGGGTCGATATGTGTTAAGGTGTATTTGGTTTAGGTCACACTTCACCCAGACATCGACGTTTCATGCTGAATACTCAATGCCTGCTATTGGGCAGCAGATCAGCATGTCTTAGGCAGTAATTTCACCTAATGAGGTGGGTAATTCAGATAAGAGGTAAGTGGTCAACCAGGCAAGTAACAGCCTATTTTTAATTGCCATGAGAAGTGTTTACAAGATTGCATACATCAGAGGGCTATGACATGACAGGAGACTTTGAAGAAGTGTGCTCCATAAAACAAGCCTATGGTCTTCTTGCAACAGCTGATATTCTCCAGGCTGTTCAGAAGGTGAGTTGTGGCTGCCCCATCCCTGGCAGTGTTCAAGGCCAGGTTGGACGAGGCTTGGAGCAACCTGGTCCAGTGTAAGGTGTCTCTGCCTCTGGCAGGGGGCTGGAACTGGATGAGCTTTAAGGTCCCTTCCAACCCAAACCAGTCTGTGACTGTATTTTTAACATACTAGTAAAATCAGCCATCTTTCAAACAGGTGCTAAAGAACATCTGGCTGTTGGTCTCCTGTGTTTATCTTCCTCTAAAATGCATGAGATTTCTCACCTTGCAATGAAATGGCCCCAAAGAGCTTTGTGGAGATGATGCAGCTTGCATAAGGAAGTGGTAACTATTAGATATTAATGGTCTGATTTGTCATTAGGTGATTAGTACAGCACACCCCAGTTGTGACAACCAGATGTTTGTCACATCCCCGCTAGCCTACTTTGCCTATAAGGTAGCAGAATGGAGGGAAGAGCAGTGAGACATTGCTGTGGAGGAAAACAATTATAAATGGCCTGCTAGAGTGAGTGCCTATTTCCGGCTTCAGCCTGAGTGTGCTTCTAAACCTCTGGTACCACAGATGCCCTTCCTGTGCCAGATTCTGTGTGTAAATTAAGAACAGAAGTAGCATTGATTATAGGGAAAATGATAAAGCTTGAAATGAATCTGTATGGATCTGAACGCTGCTTGCCAGCTGTGAAAATACTTGTTTCAGGTTGAATCAGGTCCTTCAGATCTGGCCTGACAAGGAAGGACAGAACTAGATGATCTTTTAAGGCCCCTTCCAACCCAAACCACTTTGATTCTGTGACAGTGAACACATCCAATGTGGGTAACTAATAATTTCAAATAACCTTGATAAACCTACTAAGCAATTATTATGCTTAAAGTTGACCCCTCAATATCCTTTCCTGCTCACCGCCAAGGTGATGTCCCCATCCTTTAACTCTTCTTCTTTTTCCAGCCGTTTTTAAGTTGGCTCTGCAGGGCTGAGTTCAGGTTTTGGGGCACCACACAGCTCTTGCTGCTGTAACACTATTGCTGGTGTAAATGATGGGTGGAAGAATGATGGTTGCTGCAATTGGTATGCAAAATGTTTGTCTACAGGCTGAGTGACTCATTAATTACAGGCTATAAAATGATACTTTGCTTCTCCTGCCCCTCTCAATCTAATTTGTAGGCATTTAACTCAGCCTTCTCCAGATAATGCTTGGATGCAGACAATAAAAAAATAATCAGTAAAATCACTGGTTTAGCTCTGCCAGTTTGCCTCATCTCTGAAATGACCCCTCAGGAACACAGCTGAAATATAAGACTAAGCTGGGGGAGGAATTGTCATTGACAGTTTCTGATAGATGAGGATTGTTTGTGCTGCTGCTTCTTCCTTATTGCTTGAAAGTGGGATTACTTTTGTTTACATGCTAAAAATGGGTTTGGTCTTGTTGATAATTTATCTGTATTGCCATACCTTATTTTTGCCTCAAATTTCTCAGAGGGTGGAACCTCCACAGCCTCCCCAGGCAACCTGCTTCATGGTTTGACCACTCGCACAGTAAAAACTGATTTGTGTTCTGTCACTGGACACTACTGAGAAGAGCCTGGTTCCCTCTTCCTTGCACCCCCTTATCGGGTATAAATAAAAACTAACATCCACCACCCAACAGTCCCAGCTTTCTCAGCCCCTCATTGTAGGGGAGATGCTTCAGTCTTTTCCTCATCTTTGTGGCCCTTTGCTGGAATTGCTCCAGTAAGTGCATGTCTTGTACTGGAAGCCCAGAACTGCACCCAGCACTTCAGATGTGGCCTCGCCAGTACTGGGTGAAGAGATGGGATTACCTTACCTACCTTGACCTCCTGGCAACACTGCTAATGCAGCCCAGGATACTGTTGGCTGTCCTTTGCCAGAAGGGTGCATTGCTGGCTCTTGGGCACCATTACTTTTTGGGCAAATTGCTTTTGCTGCTGCTTCTTTCCACTTCTACATCTTTCTGGTATAGATGAAACAATGGGGTTGTTTGTTTCACATCATCATCTTCGTGTTTTTGCTCTAAGCTTTATGCAGCCCCTGAGCCCAGTTGTCAAACACAATGGAACTCAGCTCTAGTAGAGTCAAATCTTGATGTAGGAAGTGACTAAATGAAGCAGAACACAAAGGCTGAACATCACTAGGAGAATGGAAAAGGGCAGCTTCTGAGTGATTGTATATTGTGTTAACTATTTTTCTTTCCTCCTAAGTTACTGGAAGTCTACATGATATAGTTAATTAACACCTATCAAAGTAGCTTAAAAAGGGCAGGGTGAAGAGTCTTTGAGTAGCATTGTTACTCAGAAACTTCAACACTGAAGTTTGTCACAAAGACCTCACCTGGCAACATGTGCATGCTGTCGAAGGTGACAAAACTGCATAGAGTTTTACTTGCAGTAAACCAAGGAAGTCTAGTCAGAGGTGAATTTGAAGATAAAATATTGCCTTCAAGTGTTTTTTGTGGGTTCTTAGATGAGCACAAGGTACTAAAGTCAGCAAACCTTTATTACTTCTGATGTGCAATTGTGTTAGCTGTGTACAGGGAGAGTTTGCACTGTTGTTTCCAGATTGAGAGCCTCCATCCCCACAGGGCTGTGCTGCTGTGCGTTCAATAGATGTAACTCCTTAAGGTGAATACATCTCTTGCTTGAATCTAAATCTTACAAGACAGATCAAAGTAAAACCAACTTTATTTAGTCTTTCTTTACTGAAAATCAAACTGTAAAAGTACCTATGATTCGTCTTGGGTTGCCAGATGTTTATATTACACCAGTGCATTAGAGATAGTAGTGCATTTAGGGTACAAAAGGGATACAGAAACTTAACTGTATGTAACAAACACTTGTTTGGTTCACTGCTTAGCAACAAAAAGCTAAAGAGCTCAAGACTCTGTGCTTGTTTATCTGAGAATCACAGGCTTGTTCAGGTTGGAAGGGTCAGCAGGCTGCCCAGGACTCCATAGACGGAAAATCTATAAGGTCTGTGGGAAACCTGTTCCTATGTTTGACCACCATCACAGTAAAAAAGAACTAATTTGTATGGATTCGCAGAGGAGAAGATAGAATCAAGAGACTTTTGTACTTCTGTAGCATGTTTCTTGGTTTGATTGTGCTGAATGTCATACTTGTTTCTTGAAGGGGGAAACGTTATGGTAGGTCCACTGACAGTTACGGAAGTATAACTGAAAGCTAGTACATAATTTCTAAGGTGAAGATAAATGCTTGGAAAACTGTGTGAGAGCACTGTATATAATAAGAATTTTTTCTGAATGGATTTTTAGAGCTAGATTTAAAGGATCCAAACTGATTTCAGGCTTGGTTAAATGGAGATAAACAGGCTGAACAGATTAAGTGTTCATGTCCTTTAAGATAAACTCATGGCAGTATCCTTGTACTCCTAACCTTCAAAGTGGGACAACAGCAGAATCTCAGAGAAGCTTTTCCATTCTATTTCACTCTCATGAATCCCTGTTTCCTAACAGCTCTTTAAACAAATGTAACTAAATGCAACTTTCTCCCTGTGCAAAAGGCCAGCTCCAACTGAGAAATCCTTGGGTTTTTTAAGAAATAAATCCCTGTTTTTTTGGTGGTGTTTTGGATTTTAAAGAACAATGTATGATTTTTGTTCATAACACATTTCCATTCATTGTCTATCAGCCCCATGAACTTCCGAAGAGCAGAGGAAAGATGTAGTTCCCTTCCATTATTTGAGGCAATTCTGGACAACAAAGTTGAGCTGCCCTGGGTTTCTCACTGAGGCTGGTGATGCTCTCATGCACTGTGGATTTATCAGGGGAGATTTTATAAACTCATGCTGCTCCAAGCCAACACAAGCCTTATTGCTATGGAGGGCACTGCAGCAGGGATCTACTGGAGCTGAAACCTGGACTTGTTTTCTTTCATTAAATAGATTGCCACATCCCTTGACATTGGTTATCAAGAGCTTATTCTTTGAGAAACAAAATGCGTCATTTGTGTGTCAATGACAACATATGCTGCCTGTGTTTCAAAACTCCTCAGAAGTGTTCAGAACTGCTGCCTTTCTGAGTGAGAAAGTTGTGGTGATAAATACAATGCGCTCTAAATTCTGTCTTGCAGGAAGAACTTGATGTCCTGCATGCATGATGTTCTTTATTTTCTGATGCTTCTGGTATTTTGAGGCATGTCACATTCTGAAATGCTGATGTATAGGAGGAATTTATCTCTGCCTGGTTATGAATGGTACATAGGCAGCGATAGGCAAATGGGTGAGGTGAAGTCAAGCCTGACTGCTTGGAATTATTTTGGGTGTTAAATGTACAGCAAAAAAGGAGCTTTATGTGGTGGTGTCGGCTATTCTCCTGCATGGAAACAGGAGCCAGTTTCAGTCTGTTTACACAGGAAGTGCAGGCATGCATGCGACTACTGTATTTGCAACAGGAGCAGAGGGTCAAATGAAAGATACAAAACTATCATAAACTCCACTGTAAGGCAGAGTGGCATTTGTGAGTGTGAAGCTGAATTCGCATCAAGGTCCGCCTTCCTAAGGGAGGTATTTAAAGCAGCGAGATTCTCCTTTTAGATTTCCTCTTTGCATTTCAGTATTTCAGTGTCTGTGCTGATTTAATTTGCTAGTTTAAAGTTTTGATATCAGTGCACTTAGTTACCTGGTAAAATAGATTTCCTAGTGCTGCACGCTCTTTTCTTTCTCTTTTGTGTGCTGATCCTCCTTCCTGTAAGCTGTATGACTGAAGCGGACAGCAAGCAGATTTCCATCTTAATCTCCAGCTTTCCAAGGAAGTTGTTGTGCAGTGACCAGGTTTAATCACAAAACCAAAAGCTTTGTCACACCAGTGGAAGTGTTTTACTTCTGCCCAGTAAGCACTGGGAGGGTTGGGTGTGAGGTAGGACTGGGTGCAGAGTTCTTCAGTCAATTTGGATCATGTGAAGACATTGCTTAACACCCCACGGGCAAGAAAATATCCCCAGCACTATTGTTTGTTACGTGACATTAAGATTCTTAATGGAGCTGGCATTATGTTTTCAGGAAGATTCAGCAGTTCACAAACTAGAGAGAATGAAAAACATAAGGGCAGGTTAAAAAGCAAGCTTCCCAGTCTGCAAATCCAGATGGAGTAATAAGTAGGCTGTGTCTTTCCCTGGCAGTGTGAATGGCCTGCACAGAGCTCTCTTTGCTGTATTCCAAACATTTATGTCTCTTGTATGTGACTGAATAGGGACAAGGGACTCTGAAGCCAGTATTATAGGTATTGAAATGCTTTTCATTTTGTCTAGAACAGTCTTTCCAGTAACATATTCTTGATGGGGTCCTGTGAGTTGGCCTATATTTCATCCATAACTGTACAAAAGGGGGCATTACAGTCCTTCAATCCTACTAACAACCCCTGAGCTACAAATTTATGTTCCAGATTTGTTGAGAGGCAGGTTAGCTCTGTTTGGTGCCTGAAAGCCAGTTGCTACCTGATGACTGATCCGCTGCATGAAGTCCTTTCTATGAAACAGCAGAAAGTCATGTGGGGTGCTCACCTTGATTAGTTCAGTTACTTACCACAGTGGTAACTGCTGAATGCTGGCAGTGAATACAACTAGTTTATGCATTCAGAGAGACATCTTCTAAAAGGCTAATAAATGCATGGCAAGGGTGATTCAGTTAGTGCTAATGATGTCAGAGCCATAAAGAAATGTCTGTCAGCCTCATGTATGTGTGCTGTTCAACTTGAAATTAAAAAGTGTCACAAAGTCATAGAATCCCAGACTGGTTTGGGTTGGAAGGGACCTTAAAGCTCATCTAGCTCCAAGCCCCTGCCATGAGCAGGGACACCTTCCACGAGAGCAGGTTGCTTCAAGCCCCTGTGTCCAACCTGTCTTCGAATGCTGCCAGGGATGGGGCAGCCACAGCTTCTTTGGGCACCCTGTGCCAGGGCCTCAGCACCCTCACAGGGAAGAACTTCTGCCTAATGTCTCATCTCAGTCTCCCCTGTTTACATTTCAAGGATGCTCAGAGGTGGGGTAAAACAAAACACAAGATATGGGGGGGGGGGAGGGGGGAAGTGAGGGAACAAGAATGGGGATGACACTCAGTGAAACCAAAAAACAAAATATTCAGCTAACTAAAAGACCAAAGAGTTTAGAATAGCATGCTTGTGTGTGTGGGCTTTTGATGTCAAGGTAGTGTACAGAAATGAATTGGTCTAAAAATGGTTTCTTTCAGTTTATTACTAGTAGTTGCATTTCAAAGCAGTGACATGTATTTAGAAAGCCCAAATCGTATCTTTTTGCTGCCTCTGTGTGTTGCTGTGAAGAAGGTGCTTCCTGCAATATTCACTGGTTTTTCCTGAGGCTTTCTCAGCACAGCAGAGATGCAGGGATACAGGGCAGAATCTCTCCCTTAGCTGTGGAAGGCAGCATGACTTGCAGAGCTCCCAGACTGCTTAAAGCATTATACTCGGGCTAAGGCTGACAAGGCTCCTAGATTTGTGGTCCATGGCAGGGGCACTTTTGTCTGACATTAATTTCCTTGGGGAAAGAGAGGCTTTGCCACAAACCACCAACAGTTGAAGATGATGATCTGGCTGGAATTTTTAAAAGGCAGTTTTTAGCCAATTAGTTTTATATCCCCTAGAAACAATAGATATTCAGAGAAATACCAAAATTTCTAATTTTTTATTCCATTTTAGAGTGCAAGCTGAGTATTGTTCCAAAATACCGGCATTTTCAGAGGAATGAGGAGTGCTGTTGCTGTTTTCCATTGGCTGAGATCACCATGGTCCTTGCAGCTCCCTTTCTATTGCTACCCCTTTCTGATCCGGTGCTGCCTTAGCAAACACTGCCTAGTGCAAGATGCTCTTTCTTCTCCCAGTTTTGTCTGTAGCCTCAGCTCCTTCACATTCAAGCATTCTGTGCCCTTGCAAATGGCATAAGCTGACCTTCTCCCACTTGGAAGTGAAGCTCATTTGGGTGTACTCATAACCCTGCCATCTTCTGCTGTGGCCATAATTCTCAGGGTTTCTTTGTCCTGTCCAAAACTACATGGTATGTCAGTATGTCAATTCTGTATCAGTTCTTCCACTGGAATATTAATTCCATTGGTATGTAATTTCTTCCATTGGAAGAATGCAAAGGGCTTGTGTACCTGATCACGATGCTGTGGAGTAATGAGTCTGTGGCTTCATATGTGTCTATTGCCAGTGTGAGCTAAGCCATATTAAGCACTATTAGTTTGATTGCCTGTCTGAGAGTGGAAATGACTTGTCTTTGCAAACATCCAGGGTTGTTTAAGATGTCATTGCTTCCTGGGTACCTTAAAGCCATTTACTGGTTATTCTTAGTCCTGTCATATTAGGGCTGCTGATCTGTATCTGTCCCAGTTGTTTTCAGGGCCAAACCAGGTGCTTTAGCTTAATGAAACTGGGTTAAACCAGACAAGTGTTTTTTTACATTTCAAAGTTACTGAATGCGGACCTGCATCTCTGTCACACTTAGCTCTGGGGTCACTGAAGCTTTCTGTTCGGTGGCAGATTAAAGTTCGTAGTGACGGCAGAAGAAGGGATTGTGTCTTTGCCCTGTGTGGAAGCTTAATGATGATAAAAGTTCTCTAGTTCCTACTGAAAGAAATGAATCTAGTTAGTAAGTGCAGGAGCAGGCTCTGGAGATGTGTGATCCAGGATGGGAAGGTTTGGAGCCCCACATCAATCAGTTCAAAGTTTAGAAGACTGCACCAAAGTGCTGCTGTTTGGTCATTTCAGGATTCTCTTGTGAGCTGCAGCTACTTTAGTTCTCTAATGATTTACAAAATGGTGGCGGTTTAACTTTGGAGGCTTCACTGAAGTGTTGTATAATATTTTGAGGTTTAGACTGTAAGAAGTATTGGAAAAATACAGCTATTTGTAACATTGGCTTATTATGTAGGCAGTTAAATTTCTGTATTATCAGATGTCTAATACGTGTTATTACAGTAGAATTGTGTATCATTATTGTGCTGTGCAACTAACAAATCAGTTTGATGAGCCACAGCTCAGTTTATGCTTATATGCATATTAAAAATAATAAACTTTAATGTTCCTTATCTTATATCTGATCTTGAAGCCACTTTGTTTATTAATGGTAACTGCTGTTTACAAATGTTTCTGGCATCACAGCATAGGGAACCAGACTAAAAGGTTTTAGTATGCCTTTGTGCATCTGAGCTATACGAAAGAAGATTTCGCAGAATCAGAGAATTGACTTCAAAAGGTACTTCTATACAGCTGGTAAAAGAACTGTGTGCATTTGTCTGAATCATTCTAGTGTAGAGACTGAGCAAGAGGCTGCTACTGAAAGAAGAAAATATCTAGTCCTGTGAAAGCAACAAAAGCTTGGCCAAGGGCTGACTGAAGCAGGAGAGGATTTCTTTGAGATAGCAAGAGAGAAAACTGTTTCCTCTAGCAAACTTCCAACTTAATTTAAAAGGAAGTGTGCTTACTGACATTCAGTAAGGACTTGAAATCTCTATCAGTGATTGATGAAGAACGTGTTGAACCTACTGAGATTGCAGGTTGTATTTCCAATCATTTTAAATTAACTAAGCACAGTTCTTTTTCTGGCACTTTGTCTCTCTTCATAAAAATTCCATGTGTATCAGTATACCTTCCAGGGAGGAACTGATTTGTAAAGAAGTTCTATATAGCCCTAGCTGAAAAAAAAGCAGCTTGGTTAAGACGATGTGAGGGAGAAGGAAACGGGGACGGAGCAGATAGCTTCTCTCTGTGGCAAAGAAAATACTCTAGCTGAGAAACTCAAGCTTTCTGTTCATGATCCAAGTAAAATACACTTCCCATCTCTTTATGAGGTTAGATTTGAACTTGGCTGGTGACATTCAGAAAGAGGTGCCTACACCATGGGATGAGTCACGCATATCAAGTAGTTATGCAGCCTCATTGGCATTTTTCCCATTTACCTTTTTTTAAAGTCAGAATTGATTCCTTGGGATAACAGTGTGTGTGTGCACACCTACTTTAAATAGAGAAGCCTTAGACCTTCATGCCATAAAGCTTTAGCTTTAAGCATGTCTCTGTCCTCTATTCCTTCCCCCTCCTGCTGAATTAATATTGGTTTGTGCAGTCTGTTTTCCTAGGTCATGCAATATTAATGTTAGAGCCCTTACATCTACAGTTTCTTCTCTCTTGCTGTCATCCTTGCTTAATATTTGTGCAGTATGCTCCTGGTTCATAAGTGTCAGCATGCAAATTCAGTGCCAGAAACATGTAGTGTTAATTCCAGAATAAGCTACTCCCACAATAAAGAGCTAACTTGCAGGCAAAAATCTGACAAAACAACAGATTGTGTTATTACTGAAGTAATATATATACTGAAGTATCAGACCAAGGTTTTTTTAAGGGATCCCAGAGGGCTGGAAGACCCCTATTAGAAACCCCCTGCCTGTGGAATGAAATCAAGAGAGTGAATAGCTTCCAGAAACCTATTAGGAATAAAGCTGTCAGAAATATTTGCAGAGGCACTGCAAGGGCTTTGTCCCAGGGACTGTGTGCTGTGCTCTTTGCCTGAAATTCACACTCGGGACCTTCAGCTGAGAATGTTTTGCCTTAATCCAGTCTTGACTGATCTACCAATGGAGTTAAAAGGTACTGGTTAATAATCAAGCAGGGCATGAAGTATAGCGATACGTAAAGAATAGCTGCTTTGAAATGCAATAGAAGTACTGAAGAGTTCAGCAGCAAAGATAGACGTAATCCTGCATCCTGGAGAAGGCAGAACCTGACTGATTCTACAAAAATATTGTGATTTTTTTTAAAAGCTTGAAAATGAGAAGTTGAAGGGTTTTGATGATCAGCCGCATTTCATGAATGGGTACAAGAAAGAGCTATTTCTGGCTGTATACTTTGCAGGGAGCAAAAGCTGTGATGGTGTCTGCCTTTCAGGACAGTATCATTGAGAAAAAGATGTTACGTTCTTCTGGTAGATGTAATAAAAGTGCAGCAACTTTATTTCCTATTTGTGACAACGAAACTGGAACATAGTGCTCTGCTCTCCACGCAACATCTAAAGAGCTCTGCTGCCTTCTGATTCTTGAAAGTAGATCTGCTGCTCAGGCTTTAATCTGTGCCAGAGATATCTTGGGAGCAGAAGCAGGAATATCCTTTGAAAGCATTGGCTGTAATGTTAGTTTGAGTGGGGATGGTGGGTAACATCTCCTGAGCAGTTAGGAAAATTCTGGAGGGCACTAGTGCAGGGCTGCACATTCAGACCTTGGTTAGAGCTGTTGGTTCAACCTCACTCTGGAAATGGTTTGAAGAAGGTCAGAATCTCAGAAAGTGTGTGTGTCTGTGTATGTTTCTGAGAGGCAAACATTGTTCATACCATCAAAAGTAGAAACATCGGAGTAGTAGTCCCTGACCATTACAGGAACTGTGTGGGTTTATCTCAAAATCATCTGCTGGTTCATTTTTATGGATTGCTAGTCCTCTGGTGATTACATTAAATGCAAGACATTTTAGCATCTGATTCTTTTGAGTTGGTGATCTCTCCTGGTTTCTGGTTTTAGCTCTCCCCTCTTCTGTATTTTCCCGGAAAAACTCCTCCTTGCATGCTGATGGTGGCAATGTGCTCCAAAGGAGGAAGTGTTTTCTGAACACTTGGGTGTTACCTGTGCTTGCACCTTTCCAGATGGCTCAAAACCCTGGACACTGGTATAAGGTATTTTCAGAGAGGAAATGATTTCACTCATTTCAGCTTTTCTGGTAACACATTATATCTCGAGTTACAAGCTGAGAATTGCCTGCCCTGAATAGTCCAAACTTTGATCTTAAGGTTTTTCAGCTGTTATTCCTATGGAGTGCAGCTACTTTGCTGCCTCATGCTGATAACCCCATTCCATATAAAGGACTCCTAACCTGAATAATTGGTTTCATAGATATGTACCCAACAAGCTTTGCCTTAAAATTTCACATTTGGAAAAGGGTCGAAAAAATGTCTCACACTGGCAAGTATTTTAAATTAAGAGTAATAGGGATGTGGATATAGCGATGATGGGAATATCATTCTAGTGCCTTGATAAATGAGCACTGCCAGGATGCCTCTGGCATTTGGTCCTATAGCACATGGAACTTGTGTGCTTGGCTGGGTATGTTGATAATCCAGATGGTTACAAGAATTTTCTAGGAGATACTTCTCCATTCTGTAGAAGGGAATTTAGTAACTAGAATCCAAACTATTTTATCTACTTTGAATAGGGCCATGGTGTCCACAGATTTCCTTGTTATGGTTGAGCTGAAATGTCTGCTCTAGATGAAGAGAAAAGCAGTTATTAGGTAGTTACCCCCTTATGATAGCATCACACACTAATATTGAAGGTTTAACAGAACCGCTGTACAGCCTGAAGGATGTGCTTTTAAATGATAGAGAAATAGGAGGTACATTCTGGCTTATGAATTAGAGACTATCAGCTGAGGCAGAATTCCCATCTCATTCATGGATAAATGGAGAATAATTTTTGTAAGAGAATAGTGATGTATGAATCAAATGTTTTTACTCTTACTGACAGGACAATCTCTACAATTACAGATGGGTTGTGCTTCAGTTGCCTTACACTTCCAGCTAATGATACTGAATATTAGTGATTCTGTTGTATCTGCAGGAACTGCTTTGAGGCTGCAGTTCTGCAGAATGACTGCATATCCTGGAGTCTTGCACTGCTAAACTGAAGTCTTTCTGACTTGAAAATTAGATCCCTAATGCTGCAAGCGATTAGTGCAGAGTGATTGTTTGTACCACAGAAAAATATGTATAAAGTTGTGTCAACATGATTTCTTTGACATACTGTCTTTATGTATAGACAGCAACCATTTTAGTATGAGATAGGGGAACAAGTGTTTTGTGCTTTTAGAAAATGCTGGTGTGTGACATAAAGTGAGGGCTTAAGGGTATTGAAAAGGATGTTTCCAAAGATGATGATGCAGTTGGGGAAGAGGCAAGCTACGTAATGCAGTACTCTTAAAATGACAGTCCTCCTCCAAAAGGACTCTCCAAAGGGCTTACAGGAGACGAAAAGATGATCTGTGCTAGGTCTCAGAAGAGATGCCCCAGTGCAGGGAGAACAGTCCAGGACCAGAAGGCAGGAAAGGGAAGATGTAGGGGTAGGCAGTAGGAGGATGACGAGTAGAAATTTGATTGCTGGTGACAGATGCTACTGCAGCAGGGACAGCATGGGGCTAGAGCTGCCTAATTGTCAGTAAGGACCTTTAACCAGAAAGCTGGATGCAGGGGGCTGAGCAGACGCTAACAACTTCAGCATTGACTTTGAACTGCAGCCTTATCTTTATGGAGTGAAGTTTGCTTTCTGGCTGTTTAAAAAATAAAATATATGACCTTTTATTTTACAGCCTTTAAATTCTGAAAAAATACCATGCTTCTGCTTTCCATACTTTACTATCAGTTGTGGAAGTACCTTCCTGTCCCCTTTTTCTGAGCCCTTTTCATATTGGGACCTTCTCCAGTGAACAGATTCATATCCAAAGCATGGGGAGCTCCTTGTCCCCTTCTTGCTTTACCTGTGCCATTGACTATTCTGGGCTCTTATTTTTCAAGCTGTTCACTGGATCTTTCAGTCAAGCTGCTTTCTGGTGGGTAATGTCATAGAATCATAAAATAGTTACTATGAACTCTTGCCTATGAGTGGTATGGGTCTGCAGAGAGCTGTGCCGCTTGTCAGATTTTCTCCATTTGCTGCCATTCAAATAAAGACTGATCTTGTCTAGAAAGCCTTTATTAGAAAGGACTGCCACATACCTGGTGGCTTCAGAACCAGCTGGAAACGCTGAGTATGCTGTCAGCCTGCTCCTAGTGAGCTGGCCACCCCATCTGCTTTATGCAAGTCTGTGTGGAATATCATAAAGTGTTTGCTTCAGAAAGTATTCCTCAATTACTGATATCAGATAGTTATGAATATTCTTGTATGTGATACATGTCTCTCTGGCTCCCACATCTGAAGCGTGGTTGGGTGTGTTTGCACATACATGCTCAGTTCTAGTACCTTGAAGAAGCTCTGGTGGAAATTGTTGTTTCTCCTATCATAGTGAGTTTATTTATATTTTTTAAGCCTGCTTTTGTTCCCCCTTCTACATTCCCAACCAGAAGAGGTGATAATGGTCATGAAAGAGCTCTGAGTATTTGGACAAACCTCACTGCTGATCCTGGGTGTGGGATGCCAGGCTATACTGAGATAGTGCTATTAGTTAAATGAGTTAACAGCAAGTATGGAGATGCCAATATATATTGAAATCAGGAGGTGTGATGACAGTGCAGCTCTTGCCCACCTCTCCCACAGCATTTGGAAAGTGTGTTTTTCTGCTCACCTGTCATGTCAATTCCTTTGGATGCACATTATTTGTCTTTTACTGTGCCATTTGCTGATAGATAAAATGCAGATTCTTTACAAAGATCTCTACAGAGCAGGCTACTGATGACTGCAGAATAAGCTCTTTAGCACAAGGACTAGCTCCTGAATACAGACTTCACTGACAGAAGCATCTTGGTATAATAGATATTTTTGGCTTAGTCTTTTGCTTCTCAATGCATGAAAAAAAACTGTGATCATGCTTTTCTGGTTGATACAGGTTATAATTTTCAAGACACATTCAAGGAGTTAGGAGGTTGTTCCTGTCTCTAATAGAGCAGCACTTCTGCGATGCGAGTTGGGACATTCTATTGTTGTTTATGAAATGTAATAACCCAGCCTTAATGCAGCCATTGGATGTAGGTCATTCAGTTGGACATGCACAGCTGAAGACACACTACTCCTATTGCAGTAAAAGGTTATGGTTTTAGTGCTTTCACATCTTGGAAAGCAAACTTGTTTAAGATGATTGTTTGGAAGAGTGACAGGATGAGGATAAAGACAAAAGAATTGTTGGCACAGGAAAATAATGGAAACTTGGCTAATGCTTCCTACTCTGCTTTCTCTCCACTGTTCTGCATTGATTAATCACATTAATCACATTCTGCTCACAACTGCTTCCATCTGGAAATGAAAAGAGTAGAGCCACTTCTTCAGGGCACTTTCAAGTAGTCATTTGTCCGGCTCAGAGGTCGTTAGGTTTTATCATCTCTATAAAATCTCTATAAATGCAATCTTTGTGGTTTGGGTTTTACATTTTTTCTGAGGTGACTGTAGTTCTTAAACCTCAGGAGTTATTTGGGACAGACCTTGCCACTTGAAATTCACTGTTTCTCTTTATGCTTCTTAATTTTAATTTTAGAGCTCTCAATCCTACCTGTGAGAGTGGTTGTACATTTAGAAGGCATTTGCTTATTGCTTTTATGTTTCTATTGAATTGCATCAGCTTCTGCTGCCCTTAAACTTGACCAGGATGGATTTCAGTTATACACCTGCTCTCTCTTAAGTGTTCTTCTTTCTGTAGTGGGCTTTTTCATGAATCAGTGAGGCAGAATTGTATGTCTATAGTTGGTTTACATTGACATTTTGAAGCTTGGCTTTGAGCTGAAATCTGTTGTGCTCTTCCTTCAGTTCTTAGTGTGTCTGAGTACTGAATGTTAGATATCATCTCTCTGTGGGTTCAGTGTGAGATCTTGTTGTGGTTTAAGCCCAGCCGTAACTCGCACAGTTGCTCTCTCACTTCCCCGCCTTCCTTCCCCCCACTCCTGGAGGGATGGGGAGGAGACTCGAAAGAATGGAACTCCCACGGGCTGAGATAAAAACAGCCCAGTAACTGAGGTATAATACAAACCACTGCTGCTGCCACCAATAGTAATAATGATAAGGGAAATAATGAGGGAAGAGAATACAACTGCTCACCACCCTCCAACCCATACCCAGCCTGATGCAGCACTGATCTAACCCTTCCGGGTAACTGCCCCCAGTTTATATAGTGGGCATGATCTGCTGTGGTATGGAATACCTCTTTGGTCAGTTTGGGTCAGGTGTCCTGTCTCTGCTTCCTCCCGGCTTCTCCTCCTCCCTGGCACAGCATAAGACTCAGAAAGTCTTTGGTCAGAGTAAACATTACTGAGCAACAACTGAAAACACTGGTGTTCTCAGCGCTGTTCCCAGGCTGAGAGTCAAAAACACAGCACTGCACCAACTACTAAGGAGAAAAATGACTGCTACTGCTGAACCCAGGACAGATCTTAACATCACTGCCCTCATTGTGCTGTTTGACTAGCAAACAATATAGTTTGGTTGTTACTTTGATGTTGCAGACATTGCTTTATTATGTAGACAAGCCAGTGAATATTCAGAAAGCCACACCAGCTTAAGAGGAGCTGCACCCAGAAGTCAGATGCCTGCAGCTCCTCCTTCCAGAGGAGCCACGTGCATGTCCTGCAGCACTCACGCAGCCTCTTCTTCCTGGGCACCACACGTTATGGCCGATGTTCAGGGTGTTACATGGAACCGCTGACGTGGGGCAGTTCTAGGGCAGCTTCCCTGCGCAGCTGCGAGCGTGGGCTTGGAGCAGAGGAGTTTGGGTCTAAGCTTGTGCCATACAGCGGGAGAGCACAGGAGCTGATGCGTC
This sequence comes from Psilopsiagon aymara, assembly GCA_024733675.1. NCBI lineage: Eukaryota > Metazoa > Chordata > Aves > Psittaciformes > Psittacidae > Psilopsiagon > Psilopsiagon aymara. Next base: position 16,902 of record JANRGW010029170.1, read on the forward strand.
CTCATCTGCTCCATTACAGATCCAAAGGGCAGCACAGGGGGTGCGTCAGAGATGTCAGTTGGAGGGGTGGGAGAGGGAGAGAGGGGCAGCCATGATGGAAGATCCTGAGGAGAAAGAAGGGGTGGCCATGGCAGGTGAAGGGCGGTCATGTGTGGAGATGGTGAGGAAAAAGAAAGGGGCAGCCGTGAAGGAAGATTGTGAGGAGGGAGGATGAATACCCATGAGTGGTGAGAGGGTGTCGTGAGGGGAGAGGAGGGGTGGCCATGAGGAAAGGTTATGAGGCGAAAGGAGGGGCAGCCATGAGGAGAGATCATGAGGGGAGTGCAGGGGCAGCCATGGGATGCAAGGGGTGGCCATGATTGGTGAGGGGCAGTCATGAGGGGAGAGCAAGAGCAGCCATGGGACATGAGGGGTGGCCATGAGGTGTAGGGGCAGAAGCTGTACACTGTGGGCCACTATGGGGGGCAGATGAGGGGTGGCTGCGAGTGGAGGTCATGAGGGGAGATCAGTTTGCCCTCAGTGACATGGTTTAAGGGTGGGCCTGGCAGTGTTGGGGTAACGGTTGGACTCGATGACCTTAAGGCTCTTTTTCAACCTTGTTGATTCTATGATTCTACTGCTTATCTACCTATTTCACCCATTTTAGCACATACTGCAAGTGTTATATTCACATCCAAAGAAGCACGTGTGCCTTAAATATTTTCTTGATTCTATGTTGAATTTCTATCTCTAGCACACATTTGACTTCTTTCTGTAGTGCATTACAATAGGATGTGAACATTCAGAATGCGTGTTTTGAGGGGAGTGGAGCAGTGAGTGTGCATGGGCTTTGATAGAACACTCCATCCTCAGCAGGCTCTGGAGCTTTAACATAGAAAGCCATATAGTTCATTCCTTTACAGATCCTTAATGATGGAAACTTCTACGCTGTTTAGACCTTATTTCCCTTCCCTTGTGTATGATGATACATTAACCTCTCTTTGCAGTTCTCTTTCTTTTTCCCTAGGTTTACAGCCCTGGAAATGCATTCTCAGGCCAGTTGCAGTTGATGCAAGCATTAGGTTTTGCCTGATATGTTTCAAATAATTTACCTAAGGAGCAGAAACAATACCTGGGGCTAATTTTACTTATATTCACTGATATTACCTAGGGCTGCATGTAAATCACTGTTTCACTTTTCATTTCCTTGACCACTAATTTTGCTGTTCTCTCTGGAAGTGCTGACTGGTGCCAGAGCAACCATTTTTGCAGACTTTCATGAGATAGTCTGTTACTTTTCCTTGAAGCAGCATCTATGATAAATTAACTTCATTAACTTCAACCCAGTGCCCAGCTTTGGATTTCTAATTGCCTTTTTATTTTGCTCAGAGATCACTAGCTGCTAAAGCATAATGTCAGTCTTCAGTCAGAACTAGAATTCATCTCCCCTTTTAGAGCTTAGAGGCAAAAGGCCTGTTGTGAAGCTCCCTCCCCATCCACTCTGGGGCATAACTTGTACCAGAGAAAACTTGGGAGAGATAAAGATGTGTCTGTTGCACTGACTTTTAATGTGGATTGGTGCAGGCAGTGGAGTAAACTGTCCAGTCTTGAGATACTCTGCAGTATTTATGTGGAATTTACCCAGGGTGGCACTTTCTGCTCTCTCAGGGCAATGCTGCTCCACACTGGTGCTGATCCACTGCTTCTGTCTCTGGAGTGTGCAGGTCCATCCTAAAGAGCCTGGAGCCAGATCTGTGCAATCAATCTCAACCACACTGCAACAGCCAACTGGGTTCCAGCAGAGTGTCTCAGCGCAAACTTGCTTTGCCTGTAATTTGCACCACGTAACTATCTTGAGTTTAGTCCCTTCTGAGCTGCTAACACCTGCATGGATCAAATTTTGAACAGAAACTTTCTTGACCTTCTTCACCCATCAACAATTTACTGCAGCTTGGTCATGTGAAAGAAGCCTTGAGTTCTTGCAGGGGAAGGTTTTGCTTTGTTGGGAAGGTATTCTTGGAATTGCTATTGGCCCTCACACCTTGTCACCAGCAGGCCTTTAATGCTCTTGCCTAACCTCATCTGGGACTCCTGTCCACATACTCTGTCCATGGGCCTAGGGGTTTCATTGAAGTTCAGGCTTAGAGACCTAGTCATAGAATCGTAGAATAGTTAGGGCTGGAAAGGACCTTAAGATCATCCAGTTCCAACTCCCCTGCCATGGGCAGGGACACCTCTCACTAAACCATGTCACCCAAGGCTATGTCCAACCTGGCCTTGAACACAGCCAGTGATAGAGCATTCACAACTTCCCTGGGCAACCCATTCCAGTGCCTCACCACCCTTACAGTAAAGAATTTCTT
>JANRGW010029171.1:0-26853 GCA_024733675.1 Psilopsiagon aymara
CATTTTCCCCTTCTTGAAAATGGGGTTATATTTCCCTTTTTCAGTCATTGGGAACTTCACCTGACTGCCATGATTTTCAAATATGATGGACAGTGCCTTAGCAAATTCATTTGCAGCTCCTTCAGGAACCGCAGATGGATTTCATCAGGTCCCATGGACTCGTATTCATTCAGGTTCTTAGGATTGTCTCAAACCAGATCCTCTCCTACAGTGGGCCCAGGGTCTTCATTCTCATAGTGCCTGCATCTGCCTTCCAAGACGTGGGTGGTGTGGTCAGGGCATTTGTGGGTGAAGACAGAGGCAAAGAAATCATTAAGAACCTCAGCCTTCTCCAAACCCAGGGTAGCCAGTTCTCTCAATAGCTTCGGGAGGGGGCCTACATTGTCCCTGGTCTGTCTTTTATCCACTATGTACCTATATACCCTTCCTGTTATTGTTCACATCCCTAGCCAAGTTTAATTCTAAGTGGGCCTTATCCTTCCTAACCTGGTCCCAAGCTTCCCGGACAATCCCTGTATTCTTCCTAGGCCGCCGGTCCTTGCTTCCACCTTTCATAAGCCTCTTTTTTGCTTTGAATTTTCCTCAGCAGCTCCTTATCCATCCAAGGAGGTCTCCTGGCCCTCCTGCAGCACTGCCTTCTAGTCCGGATGCAACACTCCTGAGCTTGTAGCAGGTGATCCTTGAATATCAACCAACAGTCTTGGGCCCTCCTGCCCTCTAGGGTTGTATCCCATGGAACCTTACTAAGCAGGTTCCTGAAGAGGCCAAAGGCTGCTCTCTTGGAGTCCAGGGCAGTGACCTTGCTGCACGCTCTTCTCACTGTCCTGAGGATCTCAGATTCGACCATTTGGTTTGATAGTGCTTTCTCATTCTAGTGGGGTTTCTGAACAGTGGCTTTCATGTTTTTTACATAGTATTCTGCTTTGTATTTAAAATGTTGGTTAGAATGGAGAAGTTGTAATCCTGCTGCAGATAACCAGAATAGAAAACTTCAGCCTAAGAGAGGGGAAGGAAAGCTGGGATGTGATAGATTCACCTTATAGTAGGACTATAAATCAACCCTAAGTGTAAAGTCTGCTGCCTGTGATAGTTACTGTGTAGAGCTGGTGCATAGAACTCATCTGGGCAGGAATAACAGCTTACCCAGAACTTGGTTGTTCCTTCTTAGAGTGAGTGCAGATACTAGTAGTGACCTGGACAGGAGTCATAGAATCACAGAGCACTGTTTGGAAAGGACACAGGGAGCCTGTGGTGCAACCTCTCCTGCTCAAGGCCAGAGTCTTGCTCATGCTACATGAGTTTGGCCAGGGCTGATATGCAAGCAGCTGGACCAGATTTGTACTGAAGGAATAGAAAGAAGAAACAGCGAAACGTAGTTTGGCAGAGAAGATGATGTGCAATCTTGCCCTGTTCCTGTTGGACGGTCACTGCAACAAGGAAATTCAGAACAGCTTGTCCTCCTCTGCACTAATCAGTGCAGCTAATCAGTCTCTGCAGACTCAAAATAGAGCCTCCTCACACATTGCTGATCCCACACTGGTTTCCTGTTTTGGAAATGTACATGCAGGCGTGTCAGGTGTGGTGAGGTGAGTCTGGAGGAAACCCTTCTTCTCTGTCATGTATATTCTGCGGTAGGAGGGTGTGGAACTTGCTTCCCATATCTACTGCTTGTGTTTGGGTGGGGTTGATCTGAGTGCAGGTGGAGGAGTGCAGTATTTTGGCCAGAAGGGACTGAATCAATACAGAAGGAATCAGAGATCTATGTAAATATAAGGGCAGCCCATGGAGCTACTGCGGCTGTGGTTGAGTAGTTTCTTCTTCAGTCATAGTCTGTTTTGGCAGCATGCATTTTCTGGAAATCCCCACTGCCTGTGTGATCAACTATCTATTTACAATCTTTGTATATCTGAATCTGTAGCGAGACTTTTTACAGCCTCTGTTCCCTACCCCTAGCACTGAGGAGGAGGTTTTGTTACTTTTCATTGCTTGGGCTGGAAGTAAGCATGCCCTGCAATTTTTCTAGTCCAGAAACAAAGTTCTGTTTTCTCTTAAGCTTTGTGCATCTGATTCTCTAGTCATTTAATGGAAGAAATGGAAAACAGTTACGAAAAATTAAATCTAATTTTGTGCTTCTCTTTGCATTCTTAAAGTTTGAGTCTTTTTAATTAAGATCACTTACAATTAAAAGGTAACGGTAATCACTTTTCAGTAAGCAGAAGCTTCATATGTACGTAGCTGTTGCAGTAGCTGTATAGCTTGGGCCACACTATTCATACCGATTCTGCAGTACTGTTAGAGGATAAGCAGAGTACTAATTTGCCAGCCAATGATTTACTTGGGTCTTGCATAAAAGCTGTGTTTGTATAAAAATTAGATATTGTTTAAATGTGGATTTTGTTATTCAAGCTGCCACATCTTCAGTATATTAGAGAGAGAGAGAAAACAGATCCATGAAAACATGTTTTGGAGTTTAAACAAAACATCATGTACCAAACATCATATACCCAATTTTCAAGGCATTCAGATATATCAACTGTCTATAAAGAATCCATCCCATTAGGTATCCGTCTGCATAAGTTAATGGAGGTAGGCTGTGAAAACTCCTGGGGCACATTAGTGACTCTTGAAAGATGCTTTGGTTATATGTACTTACGACCATCTCTATACACCCCAACCCTTTTGAAGTGTGGCTGTTAGGGAGGTCAAGGTCCAAAGTAGGTGGCAGCTTTTCTCTTGTGGCTCTGACTTCTAGGCTGATTCAGCAAAGTGGCCTGTTTTGGCTTTTCACATCTTTTTCGAGACTCAGTGAAGAATGTGCTCTCAGCCTGTGAGGTGTTCAGAACTCAGAAGCAGTTCAACTAAAATGTGCTTCAGCTTCAAGAGGATTTCAGTTGAAGAGAATTTTTGGAAGTTCCCAAGTTTTGTGTCCCATCATTCAGCTGATTGTAGAGAAGTGTCTACCCAGTATAAAGGAGGTACTCAGTACACAGCTCCTTGATGTACTGAGTTGTCCAGGTGACCAAAGATGACATCTTCCAGTTCCAGATTTGATTTGAGATACGAGCTCCTTAGAATTGGAGACAGTCAAATTGGCATAAGCTATTTACATCATTGAATAGATTGGCAGTAAGTACCTGCCTTAGTGTAGGCACTTTAATGTCAGGCTTCTTTGATTTCTTCAGAATCGATGATTTCTAACATTAACAAAAAAATAAATGCCTTATGCTTGGTTTCTTTCCTTGCCTTCCCTCTGGCTGCATGGGTTCCCCCAGGGGATGATGATCTGGAGGCACTGAAAGCCAAGAACATCAAGCAGACGGAGCTGGTGGCTGACCTGCGTGAGGCCATTCTCCAGGTGGCACGGCACTTCCAGTGTGTGGATCCCAAGAACTGCAGCATTGTGAGTGGGAACAGTTGGGTCTGCACTGCAGTATGTTCCAGGCCTGAGTGTTGGGTGTTCACCACAGTCTGTTCACATGCTTCTGGAGTATAGGCTCAAGGAAGAACGTGCCAGGTGTAATGGGTGGAGGAGGAGAGTTGCTCAACCCATCCCTGGTGGAGTAAGGCTATGTTGGGAGGTTGTCTTCCTGCTAGGAGCAAGAAAAGCTTTGGGAAGAGGGACATGCAGGCTTTGGCCCATCAGCTGAGGGTCATCTCTTTGCTCTTCACCCACACATGTGCTAGGATCTGACTCCAGACTACAGCATGGAGAGCCACCAGCGGGACCACGAGAACTACGTGGCCTGTTCCCGCAACCGCCGCCGGCGAGCCAAGGCACTGCTGGACTTTGAGCGACACGATGACGATGAGCTGGGCTTCCGCAAGAACGACATCATCACGGTACATCGGCCTTTGAGACAGGGACCGGGGCAGGACCCACTTGTTGGATTGCTCCGCTGCCTCTTCTGCAGGGAAAGAGGGGAGGGGATCAGCTTGAGTCCAGTTGGGAGTCCAAGGGGGGCAGCTGGTGCTTCTAGGAGCTGCCAGGGGATGAGGCAGCGTGTTACTTTGAGTGTTGTCTTGTGGGTCATTCTCAATGCAAACACAAAGTCCCTTTCCTGGCTGCCGTGCATCTGAGCAGAGAATTGATTTGGTCCAGCCTGAGTCTCAGTTTAACACTGCACACTGAGCTGTGGTAAGGCTGCAAAAGAATTCATTTGCATTTTAGCTGTGTGTGTCCCATCCAAAACTGGAGAGAACAGGGGTAGTGTTGTGCTTGCAGTACCTTTTTGACTTTGAAGGCCCTGGGCCATGTGAGAACAGACATTGGCAAAACAGCTGAGAAGAAAGCAGTTCCTCATTGTGCAGGTAGCTGTAGCCCTCCTGGCACTGCACTCTTTAACCAGTGCTTTCCACTCCCTGTTTTTCAGATCATTTCCCAGAAGGATGAGCACTGTTGGGTGGGAGAGCTGAACGGACTGAGAGGTGAGAGCAGGATGGGTTGCATTGGGGAGAGTGGGGCTGGATGCAGAGCATCCATTCATCCACAGCAACTGCTCTGGCAGATTTGCAACAAAGGCTCTGCTGATTACCCAGAGCATCTTGCAGGGACAAGGGAAACGTTAAAGCAGGGTATGAGAGCAGTCATGCTCACTTCTTGCAAACAGCATCTTTAGGCTCCATCCTTCTGGCACAAGTTGGTTGGGTGCATTTTATCTGCTGCTTGCAGACAGTGTCCTATAGTTGACTTCTTCATGCAGTTGCCTTAATTCTTGTGATTTTCAGGATGTTTGCATCTTTCTTTGAGATGGACCCTTCTTTGGGGATTGGACCCTTGTTTGGGATTGAGCTCTGGTGTATTCTCAGCTTCCACTGATCTTGTCTGTGTAAGGGTTTTCAGTGTCTCTGTCAGGCTCACCTCTTTGTCGCTCTTTATAGGTTGGTTTCCTGCAAAATTTGTGGAGATCTTGGATGAGCGGAGTAAAGAGGTAATCAAAAAAGCCCCACCACCTGGAATACCGTAACTGAAAAACAGTAGAAAAGAGCTGTCTATTTCCCTCCTTCAGTCTGTTTGCTCTCTTTGGCTGTGGAGCACTTGGTGATGTGATCAGGCAGCTTATCTTCCTGAGCCCGTTTGCACAACTTCCTCATGCAGCCACAGGGCTGCAGGGCGTAGCTGAGTGTGGTGCCTGGGCTTGCAAGGGCCCTAGAGATGAACTTTGGGCAGCAGGCAGGTGGGCAGGAGGATCCTGTGGGCACTGTTTCTGCTGGCTCCCCGCTGCCTGTGCTCTCTTCCTTCCTCCTTTGAGGCTGCGCCTGTGGATCGTACTCATGCTTTGTGGTCACTATAGTGAATTCTCCCTGAGCAGCTGTGCCCAAGGTGCAGTGTCTCAGTTCCTCACCACCTGTCTAGAACGGGTACCTTAATATGGCCCCAAGACTGGGGTGATGGATAGAAAACAAACATTATTGGCTGTTGGCCTAGGCAGTTTGCAGGGAAAGTGGAGAAGGCCCTGTTCCTCCTTCTCAGCATTTAGAGAGTGAAGAAGGGCTTAAACGATGACTTGAGATCCCCAGGAGAAGCCCCAAGAGAGTTCACTATTGGCATTTCACTTGCTACCTCACTCCCTTCTCAGGGCTAGTTCCTTAGATGCAGATCACTTCTCTGTATATAAACACACTCTGTACTGCTGAGCAGTTCTGCTCCCAGCTGTGGAAATAGGATCCCACACATCCTAATTTTGGAATATCTTTCATGGAACAATGTGTCAGGATGATACCTTGAACTGATGTACCAGCTGAGCAGGGAATTCCTATTTTAGCCCCATTTGCCTTGTCTACTAGCAGCTTAAAATGTCCCAGAGACCCTCAGTGCAAGTCCCTCACCTTAGCTAAGTCAGCATCACACCAAACCACAACAGTTCCTACACGCTGAATGCTGCCAGGATGGTGCTGTGGTCACATGTGTGGTCTCCTGGGCACCAGATAGACACAAAGGACTTGGTGTCCCAGCAAATACCCAGGGACTAGCTCTGAATGTGGTGCCTTATACCAGAGCCAGCAAGAGCGTAAGTGGTTAAGGGAGGGGGGGCTCGTGGGCACCTGGGAGTGGAAGAGCTCTGTGCAAAGAAGCTGTAGGTGAGTGGCACCTCCATGCTCTGCCCCTCAGCAGCATGCTGAGAGCTGCTTCTTGATGTTCCTCAGTACTCCATCGCTGGAGATGACTCAGTCACAGAAGGGGTGACAGACTTGGTGCGGGGGACACTCTGTCCAGCCTTGAAGTCCATACTTGAACACGGATTGAAGAAGCCATCCCTGCTGGGGGGGCCCTGCCACCCCTGGCTGTTCATTGAAGAGGTGAGATGTCTCAGTTCCCTTTGTGGGGCAGTGTTGCCAGAGGGCTGGGATGAGGGGGCTGTAGGGCAGAGCATACTGACTGTCCCTCCGCTTCACTAGGCTGCAAGCCGAGAAGTGGAACGTGACTTTGACTCTGTGTACTCTCGCCTTGTGCTCTGCAAGACTTACAGGTAAGGCCAGTTTAGTCATACCAAGTGGCTGGGTCTGTGCCCTGCTCCTGCGTGCTCATCAAACCACTGCTGTTCTCCACTTTGGGAAGGCTCATGGTCTGCCCCATCCTCCTGCGGGTGTAGCATCATCAGGCTGCTGTGCCTGGGCTGACTTGGGGCTGGCAGTGGCTCTCATCCCCTTCTCTGGACTCCTGCATTTGCTTCTGGATCTGTGTCCTGCTCTTTCATGGCTGCAGGATCACCTGTGGGCTTAGCAGTAGCAAGAAAGCTGTTGGGGTACAGGAGAAAAAGGCCTGCATGAGCTCCAGAGCTAGCTAGGTCTCTGCTGTGATCTTTGCAGGCTTGATGAAGATGGCAAAGTCCTCACCCCAGAAGAGCTGCTTTACCGGGTAAGTGCTGTCCTCAGCCCAGCCAGAGCCCGGCTCCTAGTGAGGGGAAGTTCCCCGTGAAGGCTGCTGAATGCCCATCTCTAGGGAGATGCTCCAGAGTCTCCTGGACCTTCTCTGACAGGGAGTAGAGACTCCAGGTGCTGGGGGGAAGGCAGAAAGTGAAGCCATTGGGAGGGCTGGGCTCCCCTGGTGCTAGCTGGTGGCACTGGGTGAGGGTGGGGAGCTGTGCCTAAAGGTTCAGCTGAGAAGGTGATAACCACCTTTTCCCTCCCTGCAGGCGGTTCAGGCTGTGAACATGACACATGATGCTGCACATGCGCAGATGGATGTGAAGCTTCGTTCTCTCATCTGTGTTGGACTCAAGTGAGTCATCTGGTCCTGATACCCTCAGCATGGTGGGTGCAAGGAGCTTGGGAGGGGGCAGAGTGGGCTAAAGGGCAGCAGTTGTTTCAATCTACTTAGGCCACAGGGTCTTTATCCTCTCAGTGCAGCCACAGAGTGAGACCTGCTCCTTGCTCATCATGCTGGCCTCGCTCCTGGCTGGAAGAAGTAGTTCTTACTGCATGAAGTGGCTCACACAAGTTTACTTGGGTTATCCAGTCCCACTGGGACTGTGGGTTGGGGTCAAGACTTGGGCTGAAAACAGGCTGTCCCAAAGGGATGAGGCTTCTTTCCCTCCTTCAGCTTAGTAACACACCTCCACCCCATTGCTGCAGTGAGCAGGTGCTGCATTTGTGGCTGGAGGTGCTGTGCTCAAGCCTGCAGACCGTGGAGAAGTGGTTCCATCCCTGGTCATTCCTGCGCAGTCCCGGCTGGGTGCAGATCAAATGTGAGCTGCGGTAAGTGTCCCCGTGGGCCTCACAGGGGTCTGGCATGGATTTCCTCCTCCCCTGCAGGAGGTGCCCTCTCCAGTGAGTTGCAGCGTGTGCTGCCCAGGCATCCCTGCTGCAGAGATTTCCTTCTGTGTGCTGATGCGGCAGCAGCTCTCTGGGCAGTTTAATGTGATGCAGGGAGCCTGCCTGATCCGAGGGCTTGGCTTTTGTGTTGCTGTCTTGACAAGCAGGCAGCCTCTGCCCTGCACCTACTGTGATGGAGAGGCTGCCTTTTCTACCCCTTGCTCTCCAGGTCCTCTACCAGCCACTGTGAGTGCAAGCAGGGAACAGGGAATGTGCTGAGGAGACAGTGGCTGTCACTGGCCGGGAAGGTGTCAAGTCACTGTCTGACTCCTGGTTAAGTGAGGGAGTGATGTCAGGGGCTGAACGTGGCTTTAGTGCCTGAGCTTGCATAAAGCACATCACCTGGAGCCCATGGCACACATTACATGGCATGCTCCTGGCCTTCCTGCATCTGCGGAGCCACATCCAGTCCCAGGGAGCCACAGAGCTCCCGCCATTCCAGCCCTGTTACTGCTGCCACCCTGCGGGAGCTGTCTCTTGTCCACACCATCCTGTGGTCCCAGTGGAAGCATCTGTAGCCAGGATGTTACACCTCGTGGTGCCATGTCCTCCTTGTGCTGCTGCTGAATGGGAGGAGTCCCCTCCACCTCTGTGCTGTGGGCATCCTGCGGCTGCCTTCTCGCAGCTCAGCACAGCCAAAGGATCGAGTGTGGGTGGTTCATGGCTGGGCTTGGGTTTGTCTGGGGCCGGAGCAGAGGCTGGTGCTGCATTGCTCCCAGCCAGCTTCCCGTGGAGAGCCTCGGCTCCATCACTGCTGCAGGAGTCAGAGGAGACCCCCTGAGGTGGAAGGACTGATGTGGTTGTTGCCAGGAGGGCTGAGCTCTGCAGCCCTGTCCTAAGGAGCTGGTGCCAGTGAGGGAGCTGTGTGTGCACATGGGAGTCAGGGCACTTCTCTTACTCCAGCGAGAGGGAGAGGGGAGTGCAAGAGCTCTGAGGTAGTGGTCTGCTTTCTGGGGAGGAACCTGCCACCCCCTTTGTCAGCTGAGTGCAGTGTAGCAGCACCCGCGCCTGTTCATGCCTCCCTGCGCTGCTGCGTCAGGCTCTGTAGGGGTTGCACTTGAGTCACATCTTCCAGCTTCTCTTCCCAGCCTGGGCCTGGCAGGATGTGGAACCCAAAGAGGAGAGGGAAGCAGGGAATGAATGGCTGGTGATGCCTTTTCAACACCAACAAACATGCCTGGGGGCAGCAGTTGTAGGCCCAGGCTGGGAGTGTGATCTGGATTGTGTGCATGTGTTACCATCACTCTCTTCCTATTGCAGAGTCCTCTGCAAATTCGCCTTCAGCCTCTCTCAGGACTGGGAGCTGCCAGTAAAGAGGGAGGTGAGTAGATGGCATCTCTCATTCTTTCCTTTAGCTTGGGGTTTTGTCTTTGTGCCTCCCCCCGCTCTGTGCTCCAGCCTATCCTGTGCCTCCTCTTGGGCCGGCACCAGAGGCCGTGGACAGGGCTGCTTTCCCTGCCAGGGCAGGCTCTGCCTGTGATGCTGGCAGGGGGAAATGGGGCAATGCAGGCTCCTCCCTTCCCCAGCAATCTCCAAACCGCAGGGCCTCTCCCTGTTTCAGCTGTGTGGAGGTGGGAAGAGCAGGAGGCTGCTCTGTCCGGGTGCCGCAGACACAGCCTCTTCTGGGTGCAGAGCACTGACCCGAGTCTCTGTGTCATCCTGCAGGAGAAGGAGAAGAAGCCACTGAAGGAAGGGGTGCAGGACATGCTTGTGAAGCACCATCTCTTCAGCTGGGACATAGATGGGTGACCCCTGCCCTGCCCCATCCTGGGGAGCCTTCTCAATGGCGCACACTCCTCTCCTCCATCCCCATCATGTCACCCCCTGCCCTCCCCACCCCCCTCACTTGTATCTGTGACAGAATCCTCTTCGGAGGGCTGCCAGGCCACTGGGACAGATGGCAGCAGCACCAAGAGGCTGAGCTGTAGACCCGAGGGAGGTGATGGTCGAGGGCAGTGCTGCAAAGGAACAAGTGTGTTCTGGCCACAAAACCAAGTGTCCCCTCTCTCCCTCCTTCCCAGCCTTGCCCATCTCTGACATCCCCATCTCATCTTTGCCTCAGCCCTGCCTTCCCCCAGTGCCCAGGGAGCAGCCTGGCCTGGGGCCCCTCGTGTACTGCCCCGTGGGCTTAATAGCCATGGGGAAGAGACACAGCCCTTGTGGGGTGGCTTTGATCCATGAGAGCTGGTGCCATTGGCAGGTGGCACTGCGGTTGCAGGTGGGTTTGGGCTGGTGAAAGACTGATGGCTGTATGGGAGCAGGGATGGCACATCCCACTCGTGCCAAAAAGGGCTTGCCTTTGCTAGCGAGAGGGATGGCAAATCCTGAAGCACTTGGACAAGTTCCTCTGACCTGCAGCCAGGGTTGAGAAGGGCCAACCGGCATCACCCTCATCCCACCTCCCTGGCACTGGTGTGTGGGGTGTTGACAAGAGGTGCCCGATGGCACTGGCCTGTTACCAGTGTGACAGCCTTAGGGGATGGGCTGTGTCTCCTCTGGGAGCAGACAGAAAATCCACCTCTCCCCTAAACAAGTGTTTCTTGCTGTCATTTTAGTCTGTAGGTGATTTTTACTGTTAACCAAAAAGCTGTAAATGAACTCCAGGAATGTGCGTGTTTTGGCACCGTTGTAGCTCAGGATGAGGTTCAGGTTGGAGCTGGCTCAGGGAGATGTAACTCGTCCTCCTCGCCCTGCGGTGGCAGCGGGGACGCAGGTCGGGAGTGGAGAATTGCTGCTTTGTGGTGGTGGCTCTGGATATGGAGTCTGTGACTTTCTACTGAAAGCGCTTGTCTGTGAGCACAAACTACTCATGGAATGACACTAGAGTCTTACTTTATTTGATGGGTTTGTAAATAAACTGCATCTTGGGAGAGTGCTCGGCTTTGGCTCTTGTTTTTTGACAGGGCCAGGATGAGATCTAATTCTTCATTTCTGCTCTTCAATAATTAGGACCCCATCTCTGCTCTGGCTGCCATTAGCATCAAGCTGAGGTCTCCATTCAACTTGCACTGGCACCCTGGGGGCTCCTCACCAGCCTTGCATCAGTCCAGCAGCTGGGGCAGGAGCAGTTGTGCTGCCAGCAGTGGCCTCTGCTACCCATCCTCCCTGAAGTGCAGCGGAAAAGCACAAGCAGAGGGTGTAGGGACACTGCATGGGGACGGTCCAGAGGGAAGGGAGCGGGGCTGGCAGAAACCAGGGCTGGGCAGTGGTGGGTAGCAGCATTGTCTGTGCAATCCCCAGTTTCTCCACAAGAAACAAGTAGAGTCGTGGCTGCACTGTGGGATGGTAATGACACAGGGCCTGGGAGAACTGTGGGCAGAAGCTTTTGGGAAGGTGGAAGTTGCAGCACGTTTACTGATGTGAAAATGAGTGGTTTCAGTCAGGGTAATTGGATTTGATGGGTGGACCACTCAGAATTTCGATTTCACTCAGAATTGGAATATTCCAATAAGGAATTGCCTGGACCAGTGAAGAGTGGTGTTCCTCAGGAGCCAGTACCGGGGGCAGTGCTGTTCATCAGTGACACGGACAGTGGGATTGAGTGTACCCCAGGCATGATTGTGTTGTAGTTGACAAGCTGGAGGGAAGGGATGCCATCCAGGGGAACCTGGACAGGTTGGAGAAGTGGGCCAGATAATGGATGCTCAGAGGGCTGGAGCACACGTCATGTGAAGGCAGAGTGCGAGTTGGGCTTGTTCAGCCTGCAGAGGAGAAGGCTCTGGGGAGACCTTAGAGCAGCTCCCAGTGCCTGAAGGCCTACAAGAAATCTGGAGAAGGGCTTTTTACAAGACAATGTAGTGACAGGACAAGGGGGAAAGGCTTTAAACTGATGGGAGGTTTAGGTTAGATATAAGGAAGAATTACTTACTGTGAGGGTGCTGAGGCCCTGGCACAGGGTGCTCAGAGAAGCTGCGGCTGCCCCATCCCTGGCAGTGTTCAAGGCCAGGTTGGACACAGGGGCTTGGAGCAATCTGGTCTGGTGGAAGGTGTCCCTGCCCATGGCAGGGGGTTGGAACTGGGTGAGCTTTAAGGCCCCTTCCAACCCAAACTGTTTAATGACTCCCTGATAATTCCAGTTTGCCATCTGCAGCATCACCTCACCACCACAACAGCCGTGGGCTGCGCTGGGGTGGCGGCTGTACCAGCTGCATGTGCTTCTACCATCAGGCCTATACTTCTAGTTGCAGGGTGGGTAACTTCCATGCATGGGGGGAATCTCCCTGCAGCCGAGAAGGGATGAGGCACCGCCACTCAAGCATCTTCTTTTTCAGGTTTGAGAAAGGCACAGAGAGTTCATCCACCTTTAGCTGGAAAAGGCAGAGTGGCCCCAAGTTGTGTGTGTCCCCCCCCCCGCAGAGCAGAGACACCTCTGAGCACATCGCTGTTTGGAATTTTTTTAATAAAATGGATTTTTTTTTTTTTTCAAATATCTGTAACTGAAAAAATAATTCAATTTAAAGATCCGTTCTCTCCCCCAGTAACTTGTCACTTTTAGCCTTTTCCAGTTGAACACTCGTTCTGGATCTGATGCCCCAGCACCACCCGTCTCCAGCGGTGCTGACCACCCCTCGCCGCGTGCTGCATAGTGGAAAGGGAGAGTGCGCGCTACTCAAATACACGTTACAAACAAGTAGTGGTTACAGCAGAAAGATTCAGGATTACATTCAAGGTAGAGGCAGAACATCAGACTTTGTGGGTTTTCTGTCCCAATGGGTGCAAAAATGTACGTCCAGGGGAACACCTCTTCCGACAAAGAACTACTCAACTATTATTCAAACAAATAATAGTAAGAAAGCAGAGAACTGGGCTGGCCTGCGCCGGGCACTGCTTGGGGAAAAGGCTTTCTGATCTTTCCTGGGATGAGGTACCGTCTGCCCCTCTGCCCCAGGGCACAGGGTTAGCGCTCGCTCCCCTGGCAGAAGCCCCTTGTGTGGAGGGGCTCTGGCAGGTTGGCTGGGATCCTCAGGAGGTGAGGGTCAGGGTGCTTCTGTCATCTGGGTTCCTTGGGGGCTCTTCAGCCCATCAGCCAATTTCAAGTAATTAAATTGGGGTCGTTAAATCCCTACAGCGTTTCACAAATGACGGTGGTCGGTGGGTGAAGGTGAGTGTGAGCAGCCGGGAGCTCAGCCTGGCCCCAGCAACCCTGGGAAGGGCTACATCAGTGCCAGGCACTGGCACCCCTGCCAGAGGCCAGGGTCAGGCTGGGAGCGCATCCTCTGCCTCTAGGAGCTCACTGCACTTGGGTTAAGTTCATCCTTTATGTACTGGTTGCAGCTTTGTAAATGTTTGTACAAAAGCAAGCCCCCAGCTGGGTGGTGTTGGGGGCTGCGGCTCACTGTGGGCTATAGAAGCAGCTGATTTTACATGAGTTTGTAGCCTTCCTTTCCCCCCTTAGCATTTGAAAGATTCCTCCCACTACTTTCCTCCTTAAGCAACCAATTACCTCCTGCACCCACTTGGAATCACGGCTGGGCACATGCCCTGGGGAAAGCTCTGTAAGGCAATTGCTAATGCACCTACTGCTCCCAGGGAACACCAGGAGAGAAGTGAGGGAGGGCTTGGAGAGGGCTCAAGGGGGTGTCCACCATTCCCAGTTATTCTGTCTTTAGGACATGACACTGTAGCTTGGACAAAAGCAAGCAGGCAGTGTTCCCCAGACACTGAGGGAGGCAGATAAGAGGCTCTGCCTTGCTTACAACTGGGAAGAGAAGGGAGCAGAGGGGGGCAGAAAGGAAGGAAGCTGCCATGAGGCTCCCTCTGCAAATGATGAAGAAAGTGGCTCCCCATGCAGTTAACAAGCAAATAGGGCTCAGGAAAGCAGGAGTTTCTCCCAGGCAAGGCCTCCCCCTGAGAAGACTGCCAGGCACCAAAGGTGCAAGGGTGCAGCATGTGCCTGCTCACACCTGCTCCTCCGCAGCAGGGAAAGGTGGGGACGGTCAGCATCCTCAAGGAGACATTAAAAAGGATGGCGGTTTATCCTTCCATTGCCTGAGCAGGATCAGCAACTTAGGCTGTATGATTTCAATAGCCACCACCTCCAGCTTTGCCCTCCCCAGCTCCCTCAGCCTGGACCCAGCTGAGGGCCAAGCAGGGACAGCTGCCTGATGAGGCAAAGCTAGGCTCTATCTCCCCTGGTAAATGTGGCAATGAGTTACTACTAACCAACACAGGAATTCCAAAGTGACAGGTGTAACAGCATGAGAGAGAGCCAGAGGTCTGGGTTCCCAATGCAAAACCCTGCACAAGGAATAGCATCACCATGGCTCTGGACACTTGGGAGTACTCATCTGCCCTCATGGCAGTCAGTAGCTGTCCTGAGGAACCAGCCCAGTGCCTCAATGGCAGCAGCTCACAGTAAACAGCCATTTGCTCTTGCCTTTTCCACCCCACGGGCCTGGAAGGAAGGAAGAGCAGAGGTCAGCTGCCTGCTACCTGCTCCCACTTCTCCCCCAAGAGGGGCCCTCGCAGTCACGGCACTGAACCAGGACTCTCAATGCCACACAACACCCCTTTTGCAGCACCACTTCCCCTTCCTCGCCCATAAGGGCTGACATCCCCAGCTGCCTCTTTCCACTGGGGCACCTGCTGTAGGGAGGGAACAGCACAACTGAAGGCAGCAGAGATTGCACATGGCCCCTAATGATATGTTGCTCATTGCCAGCTGTGCCCCATGCACCACCCCAGGACACTGGGATGCTTTGTCCCTAACCCCCACCGTGGAAGCCGGGGGGTAGCGGGGTGCCTGCAGGCTCACCTCCAGGCACAGCCAGAGGTCTGGGGCAGCAAAGGACAGATTTAATATGTAAGGACCTGGATTTTAGCACCTTAAAAATCTGCTTTGCAGCCCAGAGTGAAGCAAGCAGGTGTGCCTCTGCCAAGCTCAGCAGTATTTGGGAAACCAGTTCAGACACTACCAGGTTGTTGTGGAACCCTGGTTCCCTTTGGCTACATTTGGAAAAGGTGCCTGTTCTGCTCAGCTCCTCACAGCCCCATGGCAGATCAGACCCTCCCCTGACAGCCAGCCAGTGGTGCAGAGGGCAGCCACTGCAGCCAGCACTCCTGCCTTTGTGTCCTGCTCCAGAGGTAGAATCCCTTTCTGCAACCGTTAAACCCACTGTGCAGGGGCAGCACAACCCCCTTTACCTGCCCATCCCAGCAAGGTGAGGGGGGCTGCTTCTGGAAACAGCTCAGCCTGGTCATGCTCTGTCCCACTGTGAGGTGCGAGGGAACTCATGCCCAGCAACAACGTGTGCTGCCATCACTGCTCCTACCTGGAGAAAGAGGGGCTGCCGGCTCCCCTCTCACCCCGGCTGGGTCAGGCTGCACAGAGCAGGTAGGAGGCCACCAGCCCCACAGCTCCTACAGCCTCTTCTGCCCCCAGCAGCCACTGTCCCTACTCAGGTCTGGCTGTGACTTGAGCAGCGGATCTGCCTTTGCCACCACTGCCGGCTCCGTGCAGGAAGGACACTGTTGGGGGAGGAGTACAAATACTAGGAGCTCTTCTCTTTCTTTTCTTTTTGGTTGACTGGCCTCTTCCCCCTGCATGCCCGTGCCCTCCCACTCCCATTCCCTTCAGTCTCTGCTCACAGAGTTACAAGCAAGAATCCCAGTGCAGCTGCAGATCGTGTCCATCAAGGAAGTCTGTGGAAAAGAGACTGGGAGCTGCAGTGCTAAGGGGAGCCAGGCTCATGACGGGCCCCCCTGGCAACTCCAGCCAGTCCATGCTGTCCAAATTAGCCTCAGCCAGGTCCAGGGCTATGCCCCCAGATGGCTCGTGAGCAAAGTGCAATTCTGAGGTGTCCATAGGTGAAGGCGGGTGGTCCAGGATGGCCGAGCTGCTCAGCATCTCACTGTGGAGGTCATCAATCAGGGACAGGGGCTCTGGCCCATCGTGGCCTGCTGTCAGCAGCGGGAGGCCGGTGCTGCTCTCCAGGAAGTCCTCCAGCCGGCCCACGGGCACCGGCTGCCCCAGGGACACTGGCACCGCCAGCTCTGAGGAATGGTGGCTGCTGGGCGGCGGGGAGCAGGCTGGGGCCACCGGTGGGTCTTTCCCAGCAGGGGATGACTGATCCTTGAAGTCAGCAGAAATCTCTGGACAGGAAACAAACAGGCAGGCTGGGGTGAGGAAAAGTTTGGCCAAACACCAGAAGCATCAGTCCCTCCCTCCCTTCTACCGACCACGGCAACAGGGACCTCCCAGACTGAGCCATCACTGACCACCAACTGCAGTAAGGAAACTCCTCCTGTACCCAAGCTTGGCTTGCTATGGGGAGTTTTCAGCCTGCCTTCGGGAAATTCAAGCTCTGTCCAGTATCGCAGAAGAGATGTGCCCAGAGCTGATGCAGAAGAACCACTGAGCAGCTTTGTATCATACCAATGCCTGACTGACATCTCCCTCAGTGCCTCACTGACTGCCAGTGCTGAAGGCACTGGCAGGGATGCAAGAGCAAAGACCTAGGCCATGGCAGACTCTCCCCTCAGTGCTCTATAATGCCCAGGGTCAAACCCAGTCTCTGGGAAATGCTGGCTTTGCCTCCTTACCTCCACTTTCAATGAGAATGTCAAACAGGTCATCCATCTGCTGGCTGGAACAGCCGTTCTCCTGGGGAGAGCGAGTGCAAGGTTAGCTTCCTATTTACCAGGGGAGCTTCCACCTCCTGCAATACCCTCAGCTGCTGGCTCTCTTCCCTCACCCCGAGATGGGTCTGTTAGCTAGCAAGAACCAGCACATGGAAGCATAACACCATAATCCTCTGTAACCCCAGGCTGTTTCTGGATGGGAAGGTGAAATCAGCATCTGCTGTACTACCACTCACCAGACAGTGAGTGGCTGGGGATCTCTACCTACAGTTTAGGGTCTGCCCCAAACCCTGCAGAAGGAATTCAGCTAGGAAGGTGCAGTAGTGTCTCCGTTCTCTGTTACTGGCTCAGACCAGGAATCTAAGGAGATTTACAACAGCAGTGTTCACCTGCTCTCCAAGGAAACCAGGGAGAAGAACTGCTCTCACCTGGGCCTTTGGCTGTTGTTTCAGGGCCTCTTCATAGCCTGGTGGCTCTTTCATTGGGACCGAGGGAACAGAGAGAGGAGGTGGAGAAGTTCCAAAAAGCAACGTGTGCTGTTGCTGCTCCAGGTCCATCTGGGATGGAGAAGGGGCGGCAGGAGAGCCAGGCTGCGATGAGGGCTGTTTAGAAAGAAGGCAGAAAGAGTGATCAGGGGAAAGACCACATCAACTCCTGTCTCACAGCTGCTTTGAGAGACTGTCACCCTTTCTCTTGGTGAGTGCTGCTGAGAGGTCTGCACCGCTCTGCTCCGAGCAGTGCGGCTTCTTCTGTGTACTCTGCACAATGGCTGCAGCGGTGGAAGATTTCCTCTCCAACTCACAGCTGGGAATCTTTTGCTGACGCAATGCCACAAACCACCACGGGGCTGCTCCTGGATGGGGAAAGCCTCATCTGTCCAAGGGGGGAGTTCCTCTAGCACTTTGGAGAGAGGGCACTTCCCTTTTTGTGTTCAGCCTACTCTGCACGATATATCCAGGACCCCTCTTTTACCCACCTCTTCCTGCAGTGCCTGCTTTGGGGACACAAGCCAGCTTCACTAGCAGCCAAGTTTCATAGCCTGATGGTGGGCGGAAGGCACCAGAGCACTCAGCAGCACCAGGGACCTCCAAAGGAAACCCCAAGTGTTGCAGGAAGTGGTGCTCATGACTCAGCTTTACCAGATGAATCAGCACACAACTGCCCATAAGAAAAGTTAAAACAGGGATCAGGTCTTTGCCTCTACAGCAGCTATGTGTGATCCACACTGAAGGTTGCTCCCTGGAGCAGTGATCTCCAGGTATTAGATGAATGCCAGTTCCAGCACTCATATGTGCTGATGCTCTTCCCCCTCCTGTTTCCCCTGGAAAGCTGTTCATCTGTTCTGTGACCTGCAGGCCCTGGCTGGTAGAGCTGCTCTGGGGTCTGCTCTCTTCCTGACAGGGGCTGGAAGCTGGTGGTGTGGCACAGGCCCCTGGAACGTGCTGGGAGGATAGCTTTTTGCACATACACTCCTTTGCCAGGAGCACCAACTTTCAGGTACCATTTGTGGAAACCACTGGGGAAGAAGGGCTCCTGGTTTGGAGGTGCTGAGAAAGATAATATGAATATGGTGTGAGATGACTGCCCTGTGACCACCTGCAGACCTGGCTTCTGACCCTACAGGGAGGCAAAAGGATTATTAGGAAAGTGCCACTGATCACCTTTGCATCTCCCCAAAGGTCTCAAAGCACATCACAGCACTGGCCTTTTGCAAAGTGGATATCCCACTCTAACCACACTAGAAATTACTCCTGTCATAGAATCACAGAATGGGTTGGGTTGGAAAGGACCTTAAGATCATCTAGTTCCAACCCTCCTGTCATGGGCAGAGATGACTCACCCTAGACCATGTCACACAAGGCTGTGTCCTGGCCTTGAACACTGCCAGGAATGGAGCATTCACCACTTCTCTAGAACCTGTTCCAGTGTCTCATCACCCTCACAGTAAAGAACTTCTTCCTTATATCTAACTGACCTTCTCCTGTTTTAGTTGTCATATTCTTTCCAAGATCTGACACAGAAGTGATCCTAACAAGCTCCAAAACCTCTTCATAATATTTCTGTATTTTGATTACATGTTACAGAGACAGCTAAAAATCAGCTAGAAAGGGAGGAGATGCACAACCATCCCCTGGAGAAGGGATAAAGCCAGAACTGCTCTCTTCCTGAACTAGCACTGCACTTCACAAAGAGATGATTAACAGATGTGCTCAAGGTACAGGAATGGAAACCACAGCATGTTCATCAGTACCAGAGAGTGACAGGTCACATCCTTTCATTTCTGTCAGAGCTTGGATGCCACCTTCAGCGGCAGACATACTGCCCACACTACCCTCTATGTAGCCACCTTTTCAGTTCAGTAGCATTTCCTCAAGAAGCAGGAACACCACTGTGAACCACTTCTGGCCTCTCACCATTTTCAACTGATAGACAATACTTGTTTAAAACATCAGGTGGTATTCTGCCCAAATGTGAGACAAAAGGGCAGAAGGCAGGAAATTGTCACGGTTGAGCTCAAAGCTCTTTGCTGTAAAGCCTCCACAACTCTTTCAAGCATCCCTATGGCCACACAGTCCTCCCAAAACCTAGTATCTGAGGAGCTCTCTCCCTCACAGCTAGTTCAGCAGGAGGAGGGGGAATGGAGAGGCTGTTCCAGACACCCTTTCTGCTGCCATATTCAAACTCAAAACCAAACATCTAACGCAGCTGCAAGCATGGCAGAATCTGCTGTGAGATCTCACTCTGTTGTGATGATGGTATCTGACCAGGATTGTGCACATGTTCCCCTCGCAGCACCGCTACAAACCCTGGCAGCAGGCAAAGAAAAACAAGGAAGAAAAAGGAGCTACCTTTCTGACAGATGGGTTTAGTCCTCTGGGCTGCTGCGGCTGCTTCTGCTGCTGTGTGGGCTGCTGAGGGGTGCTTGCAGGTAGCTGACATGGTGGTTGGCTCGAAGTTTTAGCAGGTGATGATTGTACTTTCTGGAAAGAAAAGGGTATCCATGAGAAGTCATTCCCCAGACACAACGTGGAGCAAGGCTTGTATTTCTCAAAGGATTTATGAAGTTTGTTTTTCCCCCACTCGCTATTCTTTAAGGAATTCAGTGATTCTTTGTTTCACCAAGCAGAGAAATCAGACTGGGATGTGATTCAGAGTCCCAGAAAAGGAGGTGGTACCAGTCTAAATCCCTGGGCTATCCATGACATCCCTCGAGGGCTAGCAGACCTGATACAGGACCTGGGCCCTTCTGGAGCAGTGGCTGGAGTTCAGGTGAGATACCCCAGAGTATCAAGAGTGACACCGGATGCTGGTATTGAGACAGCTGCCTGCTGCACAGCAAATGCTTACTGCCTGTCTCTGGTGGCAGACACTGCCACTTGCGCTGCAGAAGGTGCAAGAGATGTAGCAGCACAGAATGAGAATTATCTCTGCCACGAAAGATGTTGGGGGTTGACTTACGCCATAAAACCTAAGCATATTTATTCCTTCCTGGAAGAAACGCTCAGAACAATTCTGCTAAGTGCTGAGCTCATGCCAGCCAGGGAATAGTAGATCATCTCCGATGAAAGACTCTGTTAACACTGAAACACTGACATGCATTAAAATAAAGAGCAGTCAAAAAGCAAACAGACTGCTTCCAGGGTCTGATTTCAGCTCTTGGTAGATAACGTGACCTAAGTAACATTCTGACTACGCTGTCCAGGAAAGGACAAGAGGTGAAATACACTCTGCTTTTTCTACTACCACAGGCATAGTTGTTCTGCCACTAGTGAAATGTGGCAGTAAACCCTTGTCCTCCAAGCTTGAGATCCTGCCTGACAAAAGGCAGAAGAGTTTGTGTTTGGAAGAACGCTGAACAGCCTGTGATGTACACAGTCAGTCCTGCACTGCTGTACACAGTCCATCATTGTCAAATTCCAGGCTTTCTGCTGAAGATCTGCTTACACTGCTTTGTTTTACAAAGCCATAATCAACCAGCCCTCATAGTGAACAACTCAGCCATTTTAGTATTTACTGCACTGAATTTCCACCATATTAAGTCACCCTATGCTTGACTTAACCAGGACCAGGAAGAGGGAGAGAGGAACCCAACTGCCTGCAGCAGGGATGTGACCTAACCCTTGCCCACCTGCAAGGTCAGGCAGCTACTCCCTGCCTTCCCGTGGGGTGAGAGGCCCTGCCTCTCGGTGCTCTGCTTGGTCACGGTGAGGACGATGTGGGTCCCTGTGGAGTCGGTGATGAGGGTGGGGGGTGGACTGCCCTTGATGAGGTTGCTCAGGGAGCTCCCTTGCTGGCCAAGGAAAAGCCGCGGGCTATGGGACTGGCATGGTGGTTCTACTTCTGCAGCTGGCACCTCCTGCTTCACCATCACGGCTTTCTTTGGCACTGGGCTTGGATTCGAAGTGTCCATTTGGCTAGCGGTTGGTGCAGGGCTGAATTGGTCTGTTTGGCCACCGGATTGCTTTGCAGACTGGCAACTCAGGAAACCGTTTTCACTCTTGACCTGAATGCCAAATGCTACTGGGTTGGAGGCAAGGGCTGTTCCTTCTCCTGCAGCCGCTGGGGCTGGTAGTGACTGCTGAGAGCGCTTCTCCTGCTCCAGCTGTAGTCTAAGCATCTCAACCAGCTGCTGCTTCTGCTTCAGCATGCGGGTGAGTTCCTCGATCTGCTTGTCCTTCTCCTGCAGCATCTGGTCTTTGTCCCTAACTTCTGCATCTTTGCTGTTACCAGTGCTACACCGCTCCGACCTGGGTGCTGCATTTACACTGCAGGAGGCAGACTTGGAGCTTTCTTCCTTCACCAGGAACTGCACTGGGGACGCCTGCAAGGTGAGCTGCGTCAGGGGTGAAGTCACCATCTCTCCAAAGGTGTCTCCAGTGGCTGAGTTCTCATCCCCTGTGCTCATCTGCGAGCGCTCAGAAGGAGTTGGAGAAACAGGAGGAGTCGAGCCTGTGCTGCCAAACTTCATCACACCGCCACCGGTGACTGTGGCCACAACTACTTCTGCTGGTGCAATGCCAGTGGTGACCAGTGCTGGCCCTGTGCTCAGCCTGGCAGCTGGGAAGGCTACCACCACTTCAGCAGCTTTTGGAAGCATGGCTGCTGTGCTGGGCTTGGGAGTGGGGGTTGTTTGGCCAGCTGCACCATTCTGTTCTTGGTAAGCTCTGAGACGCTCAATCAGGTCCGTCTTTGTGCCTGAGACAGGCAAGGCCCTCAACTTCAGCTCTTGCTTCAGCTCTGCTACCTGAATCAGGGGAAAAAAAGGGGGCAACATTAAGAGAACACATACTCTACCCAGAACAACTCTTAGCAGTTACCAGAGCCATGAGGCAAAGGACTAAACTGACTCTCCTGCAGGCCAACAAACCTCCACCACAGGTACAGACTACAGGGTAGCAATACCAGCTGCAATCACTAAATCCTGTCAGCCCACTTCAGCCCTGCTCTGGGGCAGCAACATTGTTCAGTACTGCCCTCTGACAATGGCAAAAAAGGGGCTATACAGCTTCATACGAATTTACCTTCATCTCATCTAGGTTGGCAGGGAGAGGACCAGGCTTGCCCACTGCAGCATTACTGTTTTGTCGCATCAGTCCACTGGAACCAGAGGATACTGAAGATGTGCTGCTGACTGTGGCAGAGAGACTGCGTACAGCAGGGGCACTGGCACCACTCTGCTGCTCTCCTGGAGGCCTGCAGGGAAAGAAAAAAACACAGGCATCAAAACCAAGCTATGAAGGCAACGAAGGCCCTTAGTGTCAACAATCACATGGCTCAGAAACATCTGGGTTACTAGTGCCATCCTAGACATTAAACCACACCAATGCCTTTGACTATATCCATGACCCTTACTCCGGCAATTGACTCACTTCAGGCCCTTTTTGAGGCCTACTGTAACCTAACAAAATTTAAATGTGTTACACCCAATCACCACACCTCACCCCAGAACACATTGCCTTTAATAACAGTACTGGAAAAGCAAGTGCTTCCTAAGAGAGAGCTGCCATTTAGGACCCATACTTTGGCGGGGCTGGCAGGATGGTCTGATAGTTGTAGTGCTGCTGCTGCTGGTTGAGGATCTGAAGCTGGAGAAAGAGCTGCTGCTGCTGCAGTATTTTGGCATAGGATGAATCCATGGGAGGAGCTCCCTTGTCCTGCTTTTGGTCCGGGGGAATATACTGATGATATTTAAGCTTCTTGACTTTTGGCTTCAACTCCTTGGCTTTTTTACTGCGCTGAGACTTCTCACTAGCAGACTTGGGCTGGCTTTGCTATTTACAGAAAAAAGGAGGAAGCAAATAAGAATGGAAACACTGAAATAATATAACACCCCATGTAAACCAGAACATACACTGGAATTCTCATTTCAAAATTCTCCAGATTTGACTTCATCATCTTTCCTTGCTTCTCTAACTTAGGCAACAGTATGGTCACAGCACCTGCAGCAGCTTACACTGCACCATAATGCAGGTCACCTTTTCCAGCACACCAGATCACTTGCTCATCCAGTGCAGACTCACTGAGATACTCCTGAATGTGTCAAATCATTCTGCATTCAGGACCCATTTTACAGAATGTTAAATATGTTACAACCAGTGTCAGAGGAAGACACTCACAGGAAATCATCTCCTCCTCCTTTGCATCTGTCAACATAGCATTTCCAACTCCAAACCTTCTTCAAAGTAACCATCTTATCTTCCTTCAGACTACAATTATGAAGAAATCAGACAAAATAGTACCTTAATGAGCGTTGGCGGGGGCTTGGCAGGAGTAAGAGCTGCTCCGTTGGTAAGACTAGGGGGCAGAAGAGGCGGGGGTGGCAGAGGTGGGGGTGGCTGTTCAGGTAGGAAAAGTGTTTCACTGGAGTCTGAGCTGATCTTCAATTGGGATGTACCCTGCAGGGACAGAAGAAGGCACGATGAATACACGTACAAGGAAGGAAACAGTTTAAAGAGAGTGCAGGAAATGTCCACTTACAGGGAAGCAGCACAGGTTTCAAGTCATTAATTTGACTCCTTTCAACTCACTGCTTCAGTTATCCCTGAGAAGCAGCACATCTTCTCAGGGGAGAAAATCAATCAAAATCCCACACTTGTACCTCCCAGCTTTGCCCACCAGAATCAGTCACACACAGGCTGTATCACCAAGTGATGGTTACTCCCCTTCCCCACACGGCACTACTACGGGGGCTTCTGAATAACCAGAGGACTTCAACAATGCTACACGAAGACCCCTTGTGAAATCTCACAGACTATACCTTTTAAGGATCCCTTGGTCTCACTTTTTAGGATCCTCTGCCAGAAATCAGCAGTAGCTGTGAAGCTCCAGGGCACTGCAGGAAGCCACCACATTCTCACCTGAGCTAGTGATGTGCCAGTGGTGCTAGGGAGAGGCTCAGAAATCCGGGAGTCCATCGGCGATGGGACAGACCCCTGGGACTCATGGCTGGCTGGCTGTTCTGGGGAGAGGGCATCACTGCTGTCCTCATCAAAGGAGGAATTGTCTGCAACCTTTGGGTAATTCACCTGTCCAACTAAAAACACAAACATCAACTGTGGTCTTTGAGGCGGAATAAGGAATTATTTCACTTGACATGAGATGCTTCATAAAGGTTAATGAAGACATGCAGAGAGATGTGTCTGAGCTGTGCTTAAAGCACCAACTAAAATTGAGAGAATGCAGCCCAAACTGAATCAGTTGTGTTTACATTCATCTCCACTATCAGGAGAATAAAATGATGCAGGTTGGGGTGAATCACTTCCCTTGCTTCTCAGCCAGACAAGCTCAGGACAAGTGCTACTTAACTCTGCCCAAACCCAGCTCTGTGGCATGGTCACCAAAGAAGGTTAGACACTGTAAGGTTGAGTCATGATTTCTTTGATATTCATCCTGTGTAGTGGAAGGCATAACGCCTCTTCAAGACAGAATCCCAAACTGTCCTCTAGTCTTCCCAGCAAAACAACAAAGGCTATGGATTAAGTGATGGCCCTGACTGCTGTTAATATTTCTGTCTATCTACATGCCCAGTAGATAAATTCATGTGAGTGTACATTTGTGTTTGTTACATTACATTATCTCAAATTAATCTTGGTAAGCACGAAAACACTATAACTTGCACCTAACACAGAAGCAACAGGAATCCAGAGAGATGTCCTTTGCTCAGTCAGAAGGAAGCCACATCTCTAACGCTCCAATTTAGAAGTTCATTCTTTCTCTTCCTCAACCACTTCTTGTGCAATGGTGAAGTCAGGCTCTCCCACAACACTGTGCTTTTCCTTTTTCATGAAAAGTATTCCATCTTGCTCACAGTTGTGTTCCATTTGTCTTTAAAGTAGCTGTGCATGTTTAAGGGGATGAATAACCACAGACACACACAGACTGCTCAGTCTGGGGAGATGGAAAAGAGCACTGCTGAGGCAGTGGGAAGGCTATTCCTCAGCATTCCTTTCAGCCCTTGGAATGGCACTGGCATGATTTACATCTGTTCTGGTTTATTTTTAAAGGGGTTGAATCCTCTGAAGTTTTTAAGTTCACAGACAGCTTTTGTTTCACCACACCTGTTTATATTCTGTCTCCTCTCCCTGATCTGAATAAGTCAGTAGGTTCTCCCCGACTAAGGTTGCTGACATGTCAGACTGAGAGAAGGATTTCTAATGAGAGAATCTATGGAATGCAATCTTCAACAGTCTTTCAAGTCTTTAGGGTATGCAACTGCTTTCACGTTATTCTGGGATATCCATACTCCCTATAATTTAATCTCTTCACAGCACCATCCGGCTGGAGGGAGTTCTGTTTTTCAGAATCCTTGGGGCTGAAAGCTTGTGATTCTGGGACAGGAAAACAAGACCAACCAACGGGCTGCGCTCTCTTAAGACAGGCAGAAGGACTGATAAGAAATCACAGCCTCTGTGGGAAATGCCCTCAACACAGCCTTACCAATAATGGCTTCCTTCAGGCTTGACTCCACAGGCAAGATGTTCTTCTCCACCAGCTCCATGGGACCGGGCCTCTGCGCTATCTTCTCATTGAGGTCATCTGCCAGTCTGGCTCTCTTTAGCTTCAGCTGCTTAGCCTGCAAGGAGGGTTCAGCCGAGGTCTCTGTTTGGGGGAAAGTAAATAAAATGGTATCAATTCAGCAATGGTCAACCCATTGCACTTCAGCAGTATTTTTCTTCTATGCAGAAAGGTAACTGTAGATAACAGTAGGTAACTACAGAAAAATAGCTGCAGATAACAACAGATAACTATGCACTATAAAGATATGATAGTTATTATGTGTATTTAAGTTATAAATATAACTATAGTAGCCCTTGTGACTCTAGAATAGGACAAATTCATTGTTCTCAAACTGATGTAACCCAATTCTGAGGTTCAGCTTTTCCCTTTCAGTTGTGCCCAAAGATGTGGTGCTTAGCAGCAGCACAGTACCCTCTTTCTGAAACCGAGGTGCTTACTAATTCGACCAAATCTGTCTTCCTCCCTCTTGGATATTTTATAGTGTCTGCCTTAACAGAAGAGCAATCCATGGTCATTCTCTTACACTGTCGCTCAGCTACACAAAACTGCACCAGTTGAGTTCACATAACAGACTCTTCTAAAAACCTCCACATAAGCAGAGTTGAATCCCACTCAAGAAATCACGCAACAGACATGATCATCTGCCTGCTCTCAACTGAAAGTCTTGGGGATCAGCGGTGAAATAGAAAGCTGATAAATAAGTAATTATGATAAAGTTTATTGTTCATGTTTTCCTGTTTAGCACATGCCATACCTTCCAGAATGTGCATCCTAACCAGCTCTGATCTCTCTGGACGGGACCGGATTTTCCGTTTCAGATAGTCCTCTGTCTGCAGCAAAGATAGACAAGCAAGAACCAATTTCAGGAGTGAGGTAATCTTGGACAGCATAAAGAAGAGAAAAAAGCATCTGTAGTTGTTGCTGAGATCTAAACAAACACAGAACAGAGAAGGGGCATATCTTCCGTTCCAGAACACCCAGAGAATGAGCTTATTCTAAAGATGACCTTCTACTGTAATCGCCTCAGTCAAACTGTGCACTGCTGGCCTGCAGAACAGAAACTGTAACTGACTTCCTCAAGAGTTAAAGCTCTCTTTTCCCCTTTTATGCAACATCACTAACTTGTCAGGATGAAATTCAAGACATTTCTTCTTACATTAAAGATAAATGCACTGGTTCCATCGCTCACAGCAAATACTTTCATACACTGCTGGCTGACTTGTGGTTTGGGCATACTTTTTTATTTGCTTAAAGATAGCAGCCTTCAAATATCTGAAGGGGGCCTATAGGGATGCTGGGGAGGGACTCTTCATTAGTGAGAGGACAAGGAGTAATGGGTTCAAAGTTAAACAGGGGAAGTTTAGACTGGATATGGGGAAGAAATTCTTTACTGTGAGGGTGGTGAGGCACTGGAATGGGTTGCCCAGGGAAGTTGTGAATGCT
>JANRGW010029173.1:0-72148 GCA_024733675.1 Psilopsiagon aymara
ATTTCTCTTGTCATTATTATTACTAGTGGTAGCAGTAGTGGTTTGTGTTATACCTTAGTTATTAAAGTGTTCTTATCTCAACCTGTGGGAGTCCCATCCCTCCAGGAGCAGAGGGAAGAAAAAGGGGGAAGTGAGTGAACAAACTGCGTGGCTAATTTATGGCTTAAACCACGACAAGGTGTTATCACAGGTGCAACCTAATAAAATATGCTTCTCTTCAGTTCTTCCTGATAGCAAAATAAATCTGCCTTTTGCAAATGTTAGATGTAAAATCTTTAATAAATAAATATTCAGGTTTCAGGACTTGTTTGAGAGTGATTCAACTGATATGAAGTAAAATCTGGTTTTACAGGTCCAGTTAATAGGTGTAGGTTTATACACAGATAATTTTCAGGTCTGTTCAGATAATCTTCAACAATCATAATCAGTCCCTAAGAGTTTATTGTCTGTACTTCATAGATCCTTACGGTGCTAGGAGCCACATAAAAACCACAGCATTTATTGGCTCTGGCTTTGCTTTTATATACTCAGGCATCTGCAAAAAAGTTGTATAATTATGTTTTTACACATTTTCTGTATCATTGCAGGAACTGCTCAGCAAGACAAAATTGTATGGCAAGGAATGGGGAATCTTTCATCTAGCCAAATCAATAACTCATACATAAGGTTTCTGGATAAAAAAATGACTTGATCAGGTGGTAAATTGAAAACGAGTGAAGATATTGGTTCCTTTCTTTTATGGGGACTTTAATTGCAATGTTGTGGGGTTGTTTTTTGTTGTCTGGTTCGTTTTTTTCTTTTTACAATTTTCCAAATTTTTTGTACAGTCTTAACTAAAACCCTGTTAATGTTAATACATTAATCAATAAATTGCTTGTGAGACACTGAATCAAACTAGCTCAGAATAGCACCACAATATTCTCCCCAAGGCCTGTGATCTGTTTTCCTGGAGAAAGAATGTAGGTTCTGAAACCCACCATATCCAGGGGTTGGTGCTCACTACAGAGTTACTGTGGTGCCTCCACTGCCTTCAGGGTCTTTCCACCATGTAGGAATCTGCACCCCTAAATTCAGCTCTTTCCAGTGGGGCTTTTGCTCCCTGTGCTAACAATGGTGAGAGGTGGGAACTCGGTATCCAGAGAGGCAATGGATACGAGCATGAGCTTTTCATGAGGAAACAGGGAGAGAAGCAATGTAGGGTGGGAGCACATATCAAGGTAAGGGCAAAGGAAAGGTCCTGTTGGTCAGCTGGCTCATGTCCACCTCACCAGCACATACTGTTCACCTGTGTAGTTGGTGAAACAGTTAACTTAATATGGTGACAGTGCTTCAGATGATGGTCTACATTGCTAAATTGCTGCCTATGTTAATGGGGGTAAGTTGAATCATAAGTAAATGGTAATACTTAGCTCAGGAGAAATATTTAGCCTACCTTTAGACTTTAATCTGTCATAGAAAAGAACTTGCAGCCAGGCCCTTCATTTAGTTATTTCTTCTCCTTTTGACTCATATTAATGTAGTTAATTTATTTTAAGCACACGAGCTGCACTGAATTACTCATAAAATTTTCCTGAAAATTAACAAAATGATCAGTTGCATTCTGATAGACCAGGAGAAGGAAAGAATAGTTGCTCTGTAAAGGATTCAAAATATCAGGAAGAAATTTTAAGCTTCCATATGCGGTTGAAGGGACAGTATTTTAATTTTTTTCAGACACCTTAAGAAAGAAGCAAACTGCTGAACTGGAGCATGACAGTTCCTCTGGGCTAGACTGCAGTATTAGTTATTTTTTTCCTGTTAGTTAAACAAATGAGTTACCTAAAAATGTTCTGTCGTTGCCATATTGTACCCGACCAACAGAAAAGATGTCCAAAAGAACCTTGTTAGCAGAAACCACACAGCAGTTAAATGATAGTTAACGAGCTTGTACAACAGGAAACAGAACTGACTCTCTTTAAAAGTAGCAATTTCATGCATGGTCCACTATGTTTATGGATATGAAACAATGATGACTTGTGCCTAATAAAAATGGTAATATAGACATTACCTATTCGTTAGGAAAACACTTTATCTGTTCTTGGTAGTGGAATATATAGGTTTGATTTGTTCATTCAAGATGCTGGTATTCCTCAGATGAACAATATTTTTTATTATTTCTAACTCAAGTTATAAAGCATCAATCTTATAATTTATTCATTTTATTTATATGACAGAACACCTAATCAAAGTGCTTAGGCACATTTCATGGAATCATAGAATCATTTGGGCTGGAAAAAAGCCTTGAGATCGGTGAGTCTAATTATTAACCTGACACTACAAAATCCACCATGAAAACATGTCCCTAAGCACCATGTCCACATGTCTTTTAAATACATCCAGAGATAGAAGGTGTGATTACTTTTAACTTCTCATTAACATCTAGTGCTTGACTCCTTCCTGTCACTGTCCACACACATTCAAAATTCACACATGATGTCTTGGTGGATGCACCCAAGCATCTCTATACTGAAAGACATCAAATTTCCCCATTTGTATGTGCTGGCTGTGGGCTGTCAGAGCACTCTGGATACCTATAATCCCAAACTATATCTCATCTTATATGTCATGCATTTTTCTAGTCCCTTAATTTTAGCTTGCTAAAAACATGCCTGTTTCCATTGGTCACTACTCAGGTAGACCCCTGATGTAATTGCTGTCCTGGCAAATGAATATTGTATATCAGTTATGAGAAGTAAATTATCACTGGAAGAATGTTTGGAGTTGATTTAGAAGCCTCCCCTAATAAGTCAACATCTGTTTTGTCCCCAGCATCTGAGAAGGAAATTCAGTCACAATGGAGCAGGGAAGACTGAAACCAATAGGAAATTAATAGAGGAGCTCGAGTATGGTGGGTTTCCTGCTTGAAGTGAGTTATTGAAAAGATGAGAGAGGCACTAATTATACTAAAACATCCATGGCAAAGCAACTGCTTAAATTTTATTTGCTGACAAGGCATGAAGACTTGTTGCAACACAGTGACATCTGTGGGTGTTTAAACATATTTGATTTGCTGAGCTAGAGTGGGAACTAGTTTAAATGCTTTCTGACATCTGTGTATATTTAAATGTGCTTATCATGCTTATAAATCTTTGTGTGTTTCACAAACAAAATAAACATTGGTTTGGTTGACAAAGCAAATGAAAGAAGGCAGTGAGGCAGTTTCAGTGACAGAGATTTGGTACACTATAATTTGTCATCAAAATATAACTTTCTGTATTAGTTATTAGTAATTTCAAATCTTTTACAATGCTAAAATTAGAAAAAAAAGAGTAGGACATTCAGATCTTTGAGAAATATCTCTAACTTAGACCATAGATGGGTTTCAGAGCATCAGTTCTACCTTATTACTCACTTCATTCCTTATTTGCTCACATCTCCTGCAACCTGCCTAGTGGAAACTTCTGAACCTTTCAGAGTAAGTGGAAAGGGTGACAAGGTGAAAAAGGTGGCACTATTGAGGTAGCCATTGTGTTCAACACTAGCTATGCCCACTACCATTTGACAGTTAAGCAGGTCTGAAACAAAGTCTTACGGCCTCTTACGTTATGCTGAGCTTGAGATTATTTGGTCTCATGGTATATGGAGTGGTACTGGTTCAACACTGCAATGCTCTGAACACTTTTGTAATGTTCAAAGTGGCATCTGCAGTACTTTGTCTGGAAGTCATTGTGATAGATCAGAGTTCAACCTCCACTCACAAGCTTCATAGTGTTCTGTGTTTGGCTTCTTGTTGCAGCAGCCTCTCCTGGCCATCCCTAGATGCTAGATGCCAAATTGTCTCCCCTTTTATCATCTCATGATATTTATATCTGCATACTTTCTCTGTCACTTTCTCCAAACACCCTCATACTCCTATTGAAGAATGCTTCAGTTGTGATAAAATCAGCTTTTGAGACCTGGAGCTCTCCTGGCAGTAACATCATCAGTCTCAGGGTACTCTTGTTCAGAGAAGTAGATGCTCATCTTCATGAAGTGTGAATTTGAGTACTGTTTTGTCATGTATGTCCCAAAACTACCTCTTCCAGGACTCAAAAAGGATGCTGTGTGTCATCATCCTATTCAGTTAATAGTGAATAAATGTGTAGCTAAGACATTTTGGTGTTTTTTTTTTTTTTTTTTTTTTTTTTATTGGGTGGGTGACCTTTCCCCATTAGTATTACTAGATTCCTATTTTATTAGTGGAGCACCCTTCTACTGTGTATCCTGAGGGTGTCTGATGCAGAAGTCATGAAGCAAGCCAGGATGCAGAGAAATGTTTCATAATTTGGCTGCTTTGTAAATGCATGAGGGGCAGATGGTAATAGCTGTGGAGGTAGGATCAGTATATATCCTGCTTATTTAGAAAGTGTTTCTCACTTAAAGCTTTTCTATTGTCAAGTCTGGAAAAACAGAAGTGGTAAAACAAGTGACTATGTGGACTTTTCCTACAATGTATACATAGTATCATGTGTTTCTGCTTTCTGAATAGGCTGAGAAGAACTGATTCTAGGGTGTAATGTTTTTCCTGAGCTTTGCCATACGTGCACATCAGGAGAAGTGGAAAAAGCAAGTGCAATTAAAAGGCTATTTTGTGAAAGGAGCTTGTGAATGCATGAAAAGTGATATAGAAGCATAGAAAGAAAGCTTGGCAATTGTAGAGGGTGCAACATGAAAGCATATTGCAGCCCTGATTTCAGCATCAAAGAAAATGGTCAAAGATCAAGGCCTATCCATCTGGCAATCAAGGAGTTGAAACTTCATGAGGTGACTTTCACTGTAAGTAAAAGGTGTGATTCGATGGGTGTTGCAGAACGCATTCTGTTATCAGGAGATGATCTGTATCACTAGTCTATGTGGCTTTTATATGAACTGCTTTCCAAATTTTTTTCTCGTCTCCTTGCTTCTGTACCAGAAAAGGGAGTTTATAGATGATACCATCAGACTGATTCCTGGCTTTCATCTTTTTTTTTTTGTTTTTCACAGGTTTTCTCATTTTTCCTTAGTTCCAATGATTCCAGTGTTCCCTCCAGTGAAATTTTCTTCAATTATACTGCAGTGTATTAAGTATACTATTTTCCTGCCTTGTAACCAAGTATCTGATAAATATGTCTTTAATAGCTCTAAATTCTGGCCTTTTCTGGAACATAAGCTGTTGGAAGGCAAGTTTCTTGCATTCACTCATGAGTTTCTTATACTCATGATGTATAAAATTTAAAATACATAACTTGACTTGTTCTAGATCTTAAAATATTTTGCCTTCAGTACAGAAATTTCCGTATTTCAATCACCTATTCTCACTTGGAAATAAAATATGTGATTATAATATGGATGATCATTATTTTATAATAATAAAGTCCAGCACAGAGACCCTTCCTCTTGGCTTTGCCTCTTCAAGTTTTGAATTTGAATGTACTTTCTAGATGTTACCACAAATTTTGTAGACATTGTCCTAGGTTAGGTACCAGAGAAAGTGACTGCTAGGAGATATTAACTTATATAACTTATAACTCATAACTCATAAGCGAGTCATGCTTTAAGGAGAACAGTGATGATAACTGATGGGGCTATCCTTTACTTGTAGAGTTGGGAAACAAAATAGTAGTTTGTTTTCCTTGGCAAAGAAGTGAAGGAGGAATTTGGGTAGAGATATATAGGCAGATAAATAGATATATCTAAAAAGACTTAATGAATTTGCAGTAATGTAGATGACTATTACCACATATAATCACAACTCAAGAAGGTAAAGGTTTGAGGTGCCATAGTATGCATCATCCACATCAGAGAGAGATAAAAATAGAGAATTGCCAGTATCTCAAGAATTCTATTAGAAATTGTATATTGAGGAAACAAGCTGAAAGCAGTAAAAGTCCTTTTCATGAGAATTAGATTTGCTTAACTGTCAGAAGAAATCAGGAACAATTTAAATAAAACATTACCTCATGAGGAAACACAGACAATAATTGATGATCTCATTTCAGTAAAACATCAGGTCCAGATACGATTACTATTGAATTTCCCCAAAATATACTGATATAATTTTAGCTTGCTCAAAATATATTCACACTGCTCTATAAAGTTAGTATTTTCTTCCATGTTCAGAGGCGTAGCTATATCAATTGTGTTTCATGTGCTCTCAGAATATTGCAGTGGGAATATTTTAATGTTTTCAACATGAAAACAAATCATACTGAAAGAAAAAAAAAGTCTTTTAAAGTTTTTTCCTTGTGCATAATGTTGTTGAATAGATACTTGCAAAAGATTGTATGATGGCATGCTTCTAACCATGGAAGATTACTGTATTCGGCCTGTGAGAGGAAGACACTTAGACTAAGCTGAGACGCCCTTACTCTGTCGCAGAAAACTTGGTGAAACAGCACCTTGGGTGTCCTAGAATGTGACAAGCATAAACTGTAACATTAGCTGCGTATTGTGTCAAAATGTATCTATAGAAGAGGTCTTCTGAATGGCCATAATAAGAATAATAAGCAAACATCACTGGTCAAAGATCATTTTGATTAGAAATGACAATCACAGCTTGTGGGCAGTAACTGGCAATATACATATACTGTTAACACAGTCAATGAAAACCAAACCAAACAACAAAATGAGTCTAGTTTGACTCCTTATCACTACTTTGAGAATTGTCTTGTATTTCTTCTATCATCTATCTGCTTCCCTGGGTATTCTAGGGGAGCTCTATTGCCCTCAGTGCTGAGTTACTTTCTTTGCTAGCCCCTACCTCACAGGTGAGACACACATATGGGTGCCTCTGAACTGCTATGGACAGATATTATCAGAAGCTGTACTTGATTAGGAAACTGTAGCTTGTTTATTTGTTTTGTTTGTTTGGATTTTTTTCTATTTGTTGGGGAATTTTTGATTGGATTTTGTTTTGGTGTTTTTTTAATAGTATCATTTCTTTTTGCAGAGATTACAAGATAGTTCAGATCTCAAACTGCTCCATGGGATGTCTGTATTATGGCTGAAGTTGAAGCTTAAAGATAGTTACTGCATTTCTGGTTCACAAAGGAATGAATGGCTCGCATCATGAAGAAGAGATGACTTGTCTTGCTTTAATCCAGTACTCATATCTACTTCCACTTTGAAGAAGCTCAACTGGCCATGCTGGCAGACATGGCAGGCACAGTTTGGAAAGCAAGCAACAGACTACTGGGGGAATTTGGCACCCCCTGTTTTGCTGAGGAGAGAAGAGCATCAGGAGGTGTGACAAAGTATGGGTTACAATAACATAAGCTTTGACCAGTGAAAGAGAGGGACGTGGTAAGTAGATGTGGGGACTTAATAAAAGGATAAAGCAGACAAGTATTGCCATACCTACCTGCAGATGTGTTTAGGTATCAGAAAATGGAGTATGCAATAACGGAAAGATGGTACAGATGTGTCTTAAGTGTGCTCTCAAATGTGTTTGCTATGTTTCATATCTTTGTAGAATAACTTCATCACCTACTAAAGTTTATGACTTCAAGTTTGAGGTGTTAATAATTCCTTTTATCTTTCTCATGTGTGACCTTCAGCTAAAACCTCTTCAGTATCTGATGCCCCCATTTATTAATACTTTGACACTAAGATGAAAAAGTTTTCATAATCACACACTGAAAGCAGAAGTGAGAATTAGAAGGAGAATATGTCTTGCTTAACTTCAAAGTGCAACTGCAGCTTTTCTGTTATCCTTAGAGTGAAGAACCCCAGGCAGAGGACCTGCTCTTAAGAATAAGCAACTAAGAATAGGAGTAGTATATCACAGAAACTTTTGATGAGGTGATATCCTGAAGAACAGAAAAGGACATTTGCCATAAGGGATCTCAAATAATGTTTTTACCATAGAACCTTATTTTCACTAGCCTTCTATAATCAGTATGGACAGATAGATGTTGCCAGAGGTCATTCAGTTTTGAAGCACTCCAGAAAGTGACGCAGAGCATCTGATAACATGGGGACTGTTATTCATGTTATTTAGCTGCCTAAAATTAGCCATGGTGAACTGAAAGCTAATGAGTTAAAAAACTCTGAGACCTCCATTGACAGCACAGGAGTGGAGTTGGCCAACTACCTTCTTAGTACTATGTTTCCAGCAGGAAAATACAGAGTAGGATCTGCTAGAGCCCTTCTCCACTGCCTAAACAGTATTGATAGCATGTATTGAGCACTGCATCAACCCAATAAATGTAGTGTCAGTGACTGTGCAGAGAATAACACTCTTTATCAAGGCACCAATGCTCCTTGGCTGTAAACCGTACACCTGCCTGCTCACCGTTAGAGATTTTCAAGCTGAGGTGTTCTGGTTATCATTTTCCCCTGCTCAGGGTTGACTGACTGTTCCAGTGTAGGGTGGGAATTAGGAGTTGTGAGTGATGTCCTTGGAGAGAGTGCAGTGTCCTTTGTGGACCATAAAGCACATAAAGCAA
Source organism: Psilopsiagon aymara (assembly GCA_024733675.1). Taxonomy (NCBI): domain Eukaryota; kingdom Metazoa; phylum Chordata; class Aves; order Psittaciformes; family Psittacidae; genus Psilopsiagon; species Psilopsiagon aymara. Next base: position 8,445 of record JANRGW010029173.1, read on the forward strand.
AGAAAATATGGATTCTTCTTTTTGTTTTTTCAGTTTTGGCTGCTTATTCTTCCTCCTATCCACAGGTTTTCCTCTGTTTCCACAGCCAACAGTGATTCTAAGAACCATATGATTTTAGTGGTAAAAGAACTTCCAGAGTGTGGCTTTTGTATTCTTGTTCTGCTTTTCCTGTTCAGGAAGAGATTTCATACTTGGATACTGTATCTGTTTGCTTTGTATATACCTTTTCCACCTCTATTCATTCCTATTGTAATTCCAGTGGTATGACATGCAAGGGGTTTTCCATACAACCTGCAGCCCAGTGGCCTTGAAAGCTAGTGGATTCAGAGATCTGACCTCTGCCTGACCCATTGTTCACAATGAACTACTTTTCATATATATCACATCCCTCTGGGGTCTGGACCATGCCACAGGAACATTTTTCAGAATATGCAGCAAGAAAGAAGGATACAGAGGCCGCTTTCAATGGCCTTTGCACTCAGTTGTCATTTAATGGGAACATTTTTAATTTATTTTAAGTATCTGCTCACATCTGGTACCAAATAACATAAAAGCACAGAATATCCAAGAATACCTGGATTATTTCTGACATCCTCATGCTCCTATGTTGCAGTGTCATCTCTGATTAGCTTATGCCTGCATAGTGTGGAAGCAAAAGCATAATTTCTTCATTCAAGTGTATAGCAGAGGTTATGCTCGTGAATCTCTAGGGACACTAGGTATGTTATCATAGGTCTGATTTGAGGTTCAAGCAGGCACTGATGCGAAATGTGCGCACACACAGACACAGTCTCACAGAGTCAGGGAACAGCTACAGTATTGCTGCAGCCTGGGGATGCTGAAAGTAATGGACTTGCAATTAACACAAAGCCTTGAATCAGTTAAGCTGATTGGAAACATCTGAAACCAGTCTTTCCTTCTCCAGAAAGCTTAGGTAATCCTTGTCCTAGGCCAATGACTATCCTATTTAAGCAACAGACACGCTCATTTTCGAGTCCCTGAGCCTAGCTTATGTGATTATGTTGCTGTTTTCGTTGCTTGTTCTTCTGCAATATGCCAAGGCAACTATTGGAGTCACTGGGTTCTGCTGACAACCTCTGAAGTTACAGTCTTGGTTTCTTTCATCATCTTGTCCAAATTAAAGCAGATTTCAGCTAGGAGCTAGGTATTTCTAAATCAGCAGTGAATTTGCCAAAAATTTAAGCAAGGATTTATACACAATCCAGACTCTACCAAATAATCCAGACAAGGTTAACATAACATTTCCTAATATTTGAATTTAAATTATTGCAGTTCCATTAAAGAACAACATAAGAAGCAGAAAATACACCTTCAAAACAAAAAAGTTATTTCTGTTTTCCCCACATGGCTTTTTAGCAAGAGTTGGTAATACTCTATAGTCTTTAGTACAGCACACCAGTAAGTCTTTAATACCTTGCATACAGACAAATTGCTAGAACTTGAAATGTCAACTCCGAAAGGAGGAAGCACAAAAGCACAAAATGTAACCAGTTCTAAGTAAGGTTAAGTCTGATGGCTTTGTAATGGGGGTGCTTGAAGGTAGTTTTAGGTCCTTAGGACCTTAGTAAAAAAAGTGTAAGAAGAATAAAATAGAATAAAAATAAAAATAAAATAGAAAAACAGGACCTGGGGATGGGCACAGTTAAACTGGCTGATGGGTGGAGGGGCAGGATGATTGCTATGTTAATGAACCCATTAAGTTAGTGTAAACATCTACTGGGGAGTATCCCAGACTAGCAAATGTCCAGGATGGGAGCAGTTAAGCTATCTGATAAGTAGAGGGACAGTAGGATTCCTATGTTTGTTGTGTTAATCAAGCTGGTGCTTCAAAGACTGCCAGTGGTGATGAAGACTGTTGGAAGAAGTAAATGATTCTCAAAGACCACCATCACATTTTGTATGTATGCGGGAAACTTTCTGGAAAATGATGTAATTCATGTGTAGCTTCATGTATGCCTAGACGACTACATAAGGATGGCCTGCATGGCAATACTGTGACGCACGTTAGGAGGAGCTGTCCCCTGTGCCTCCCGGCGCGGCAATAAAGAATACCTGGTTGCCAACCGGAAAACTTTGTTGGCGAGTCTGTTCCTGGACTCTTCTCCGAATCAACTCAAACTTCAGAATAGAGGCTTTGGTCTCCCCCTATGCCCTCTTCTCCTCCTATAGGCCAGCCCTTGCAGGTACTCTCCAGCCTTGGCCTTAGAATGTCCACTTGAGCTTTTTTACAGGAGGAAGTTTCCATAACCCTGCAACTCTGAACAGCAGGAATTTGGGAGAATACCTAGGCTGCAGGAGGGTCGAACTGGTCTTTGAGGACATCAATAGGTCTCACTGGTTTTCAAATACAGCATGATTAGTGTTGTACCCTGGTACGAAAGACCACAATTTTAGTACCAGCTGGAGCTGACTATAGTCTACCCTTCCCTCTCCATGGCTCTCAGATGTCCTTCGTGCCTCCTCCACAAAGCTTTAGGCCAAGCACCTCCTTTGCCACCCTGGTTTACTACTTTTTGGATGATAGCCACAGGATGAAGGTGCACAGACGCTGAAGGTCTTTCTGGTGTTCCTTCCTCATTCTTGCTGCTTGCACCCTGCACAGCCCTGTGGAAATGAGTCAAATACCAATGACAAAGTACCCTGGGATGTTACTGCCTCCTGGATGTTTAACTGTAGTAGAGAGGACCCACATGAAAAGAACCATAGCCTCACAATCTTGGTTTTGAGGATCGTGGTGGGAGAGCTTTGACTGGGTTCCACAGACACAGACATTTTTTTTTTCAATGATGATAAACTGAAGGAGTCCTCAAAAAATATTCAAGAGTGCGGTACTTAAACGCTCTTTCATGTTTATGTAGTTTAAGAAATGGCTCCCGAAATTATGTGGCTGAGAAAATAATGCTTTGCTTGCATTAGGGAAATTCATGGGATAAAGTTAGCTTTCCCCTACTTTATTTATTTTTTTATAGACATAACATCAAAGCACAAGAGCTTCTGCACTGTCTTCGTTAATCTGGTGTTGCCAGAAATGCAGTTCTTTCAGAATGTGAACGACACAGAGGACCATTCTCTCCTTTCTTCCATGCCCTCAGTCTGCATCATGACGCCTACAGCTGCTATGTGTAGCTGGCTATGTGAAGCCAATTGAAGTTGGTTTTGAGACATTTTTACTTTTGGTTAACCACAATATTTATTCAGAAGGCAGTATACTCTTACTGATTTTCAAGCTACAGCACATCATGGAAGCTCTGCACTCCAGAAATAATACAAAATATAGGAAAATAAAGGATTTATGTAACTACAATTAATAGTATACATTCAATACATCTCTTATTCAATAAAGAGCATGGCTTCTTAAGCCAGCCTTCAGACTTTGTATGCAGTCTAAGACATTGCCTCAGGAGATGTCACAATCTGGTTCCCAGCCAGATACCTGTTTCTTGTGGAGCTCTGTCTGAATCCAGAAGTCTTGTCCTGTCCTGTCTCCAGCGTTCTCTGGAAAGCAACAGTATCCATAGTGGATGGATGTCACTTAGTTATATATGTTTCTGGGAATATAGGGTTTCCTTAGGCCATCCAGGGTGTTTGCCTTTGTTCTGGAGCAAGAAGCAGCCTAACCCTGCCTATAAAGTAAAAATAGGAAAGTGAAGTGGAAATTCCCAATCAAGAGAGCATGAAATCTAAGCAATTATGAAACATAACACATTGCCATGAAATACATCAAGGCATAAATAGCTCAGGATTCAGATTTTACAAATACCTTTGTGCTAATTATCCCCTGTGCAACCTCTCATTTGCAATTTCCTGATCATTTTTTTGCACAGGAGAGGAATGAGTAAAGTGAAAAGCTGCTTTTCTGCTGGGTTTTAGCAGAGTTACCAGTGAACCTGACACTAAGAACATATCCATCAATACTTTAAGAGGCTCTGCAATACAGCTCTTTCACAACTATCTTTAAAGCACATAGAGGACAACTAAATGGCACCATTTTCTTAATGTAATAACCTTTCAATAATTTAACCAAGGCTATGGGGAAAAAATGCCCTTCAAAAAGTTCATGTAATTGCATGGGCCTTTATCTCAGAGCTCTTGAAAAAGAAAGATCTAGTGTGTCTTCTTTGGTTCTTACAAAGAACTGGCAATAACAGAATCTCCCTATTCAAAGTCTAATAGTTTCCATTTGTCAGGGGCCAGGAAAAGCCAAATGCTTCTGAGGACATAGAGATTCACTGGGGGTAAAAGAAGAAAAATGAAAAAGACAACAGCAATCTCTAAAGGGACTGCAGCCTGTAAGTGGTGAGCCTGCTCATGAGATTTATTAGCTGTTGACCTCCTTCCACCACTTGGGTTATAATGTGATGACAGCCTGGCAGCAATGGAGAGAAGAAACTCTTCCTCCTTGATGCTGACCTACAGAATTAGGATCATGAACCAATCACATAATCATGCCTTATTAAACCATTCATGGCAAATGCATTGCCATCTGCTTCCCTCCTATTTAGTACACCAAGGGCAGTTGTCAATTCATCAAAAGTCAAAACCACTTCACAACCTGCAGTTGTGCGCACTCTTCAGGGAATACGTTGGCAGAATTCTGGTGTGATTTATTGGACTTTAGGATCTCACCTTAAGCGATTTTTTTTTTTTTTTTTTTTTTTAATTGGGATATTCAACCTATTGTCACTGCACTTGGAAGTTTTTTAAAATAATGAAGATGGAGCACTCTAACAAATTAATCTGGAAAAGAATGAATCTCTGGATTTTTATAGGAGTCTGGCAAAAGTTGAATCTTATACTGGGGAGGGGGGAAGGGAGGGGGTAGGAAGGTGAGAGGGAGGCCAGGGGTGGCAAATGCATCCCCACTGTGGTTTTCAGACAGCTAAGAACAGATCAAAAGCCCTTGAGCAAACAGCCTACAGTGATGTCTTTTAATCCTAGAACAGGGCACATGCAAATTCACATAGGACTGTTACATAAAAATAAATTAATTAAAACCTTTTTATTAACTTGGCTAGATGTAAATGAGTGACAGATTTTTTTGGCTAGTTGGCTGTTCAAATCCCTACCCCAGTCCCCACTGTTCAACTAAAAAATAAAAAGTTTCAAAAAGCTGATATAAAAATGGAACCCCTTCGCCTGAACCACTGGTTTCATGATGAGTTCAGACCTTTAAACATGATGTAGAAATACTTGACTTTAAAATTAAAATGTCATTTTGAAAAAAAAAAAAAAGATTTAAATTATTCCTCTGGAAAATGTCCAAATAGAAGAAGTCCTCTCATACTTTTCTTCTTCCCCCATAGCTCCCATTCCAGAAGGTCTAAAACTCTTCCCCAAATTTACAAAATGAATTATAATCTCCTGAAACACTGATTAAATCCACTCTTCTCTGATCTAGGCAGGGAGTTAGGCTACCAGATTGGTTTTTTTGCAGTTTTATTTCTCTCAGTAGTGCTTCTTATTCCCTGTAGTGCTACTAGAAATTCACAGTTCAGCAAAAAAAAAAAAAAAAAAAATCAACTATTTTCTTTTTTTTTTTCCCCCTTAGTGTTAAAAAAAACATTCAAGGTTCTGATTAGCTATAACAGTATGAGCAATTCTGTAAAAAATGGCGTTTAAATATAAACATCTGGATTTTCAGAGGGCAAAATTCACCTAGGACTGAATATAATAGAACTTTCCAGGCAAAAAGAATTTAAATAGCTTTTGTGAACATAATGTCTGTCCTGCCTACTGAGAAGAAATGACAAGAGATCAAATACAATTTTACCATTCAATGCCAGTATGATCATCAGATAACTCAGTCTAGAAAGAAACAGGAGAGGGGTAGGGAGTGAAGTTGCAAGAGGCTCTCTATTTTCCCTTATTACACAATAAAAACCCCACCTCTGTAGTTACATCATTAGTACTGGTCAATTGTGCTAAGTTATTGCTTAACTGTTATTGCTAAAAAAAAATAATCAAAAATTATAAAAATTTATGTTCTCAGCCTTGCTGCTTTGTCACAAAATGCAAAGGTTTTGTTTAGATCATAATTTTTATAGATAATTTTCTTCTTCAGCAATTATGTCAGAAAAGCTGTGTTGGACATCTCTTTCTTTCAAGGGAAGGAAAAAAGCATCTTGCTGAGCCCTTACTTTATGCATGGGCTTTAAAATAAATCATTCTGACTGAATGAGCCTGCTGAACCACGTGAGATGCCAGGAGAAGAGTATCTTCTCCTCCAAGTGGTATTAGATGACAGCTGAGGGTTTCTGGGTAAATCTGAAGCACAAGGTTAGTGTGGGACCTTGTTAGTCCCTGAATTGGCTACATTGCAGGAAAATCACCTTAAACTGTCAGTATCACTTGTCTCCTCCTCCAGATGTAAGAAATAGGGCTCATTTCACCTCACATTTTAAAGCGACACTCTCCATTCTATCTCCCTGTGCTCTTCACCTCCAACACCACTGGGTGAGAGGTGCCCTGGAAACAGCTCTTGTTACCCATGAACATAGAATGAGAAGGCAGAGGCAGGATCTACAGGTCACTTTTCTCCCTTTCTCAGGCTTGAGAAGAGGAAGTTCCTTTCCACTGTCCCCTCTACCGTGCTCCTAGCCCTGCAGTGAGGAAACCAACAATAAAACTAAAGCATCCTCATGAAGGAATTTTGCTGTTGCCAATTCTCCTGAATTTATGGTAATTTAACAACTTCAAGGTAGTTCTCACAGTCCCAGTTCCTGGAATAAGGATCCTGTGGTAGATCTTACTTATAAATTTCAAAGAAAGATTTTTACTTTTGTGGTTATGGAGAAAAAAAGGCTTCATATGGAAAGTGAGTCCAAGGTAAGGAACCAGAAGACAAATAAAAAAGAAATCCCTAAAGAATGACTATTATTATTTAAGCATCATATTGCTAGGGGAAGGAATGAGTGTGACTCATGGTTTCTAAATGTTTTTAGGGATGGCAGGAGTTGAATGGGAGAAGTGGGATATCTTCAGAGCTTTTTCTGAATGTGGCATTTACTGTTATAGTGACAGAATTAATTAACCACACTTAAACATGAGAGTATCCATTCTTGATGTGAAACAATTGTGGCTTCTGAGAAAAAGAAAAAAAATTTAAGGAAGTGAATTAAGCAATGATCAAAAAGAAAGAAAGACCATGAAGCTTCCTTTTTCAATATTTCTGTTCCAAAAAAGAGTAACTTCAAATCTGCATCTTCTTTAGGTGTGCATATAGTACACTGGTTCATTAGTGACTATGGGAATGCCATCTGTCTTGATTATGGAATGGTTCCCTGTCACAAACAACATTTCTTTACAGACTTTTGGTTTTTGTCATTTACTATTTCAGTATTTTCTACTCCTAAGATAACTTCCTGCAGAGGAATTTTCATTGTTCTCATACTAGCTGGATTTTTTTAGCAACTGTTATTGTTTCCTATGCAGTTCTGCATTTTGGGACTGAATCAAATTGTCTATTTTAAATTCCATCTCTGTTAAACTTTCTCCAGCATTGCTTATGAGACTGCAATTTCACAGCCCATAATCTGGAAAGACTATAATAGAATCCTCATAAGTGTTTGCACTGCATTTATAAGAAATTACAGGTGATAGCACTGCTTCTTGTGTTCATTATGGTCATCCAGTACCATGAGATCTCATTGCTTTCACAGGCTTGTGTGATTTTAATGGTGAATCTGATTCTACTGTAATGAAATTTGATTAACTATAGTTGTAAACACCGTCTTTCTACAGATTTTGTGTAGACTGCATGTCTGTATGTCCTTTGTAACATGTTGGGGAGGACTACCATGATAGTGGCACTCCCAGAAGCTGATATTACTCTCTCAAACTTAACTTATTCAAAATTAAATATGTATGAGATGTAATCTTAACAGTTCCAGATAGCCATGTATGGCCTTCTAAGTGGATTCCAGTGCTGTTCTCTTTGGCCAGTGCTGAGTGTCCCTAGTGCAAATAAAACAAGTCACGCTATTTAAAAAGGTTTTTGTCATCTTCATCTATTTCTGTGAGCTTGCTAGCAATTCTGTCCGAAATGTCTGGGGAGAAAAAAAAAAAAAAAAAAAAAGCCTTTTTTTTTACATAATTCTGCTGATTCATACTCCATTCTCAGTTCACAGTCATTGACTGTATTATGTACCACCAGCTGGGGTCTGCCACCAACATCACACATCCAGATTCCCCTGGTGCTTATCTGGATTTCCTTTCAACAAAAGGTGTTGGCAATTATCAGGTGGAACCAAATTCTTGTGTGGTGTAAACCAGTGTAAGTCCAGTGAAAACAATCTGGCTTTGTACAAGTGAAGGTTCAGTGTGTAGGGACATTACATGAGGTTCTTGGAGGCCATTTCTTTATTGAACAGCTTAGTTCAACTTTATATTAGATATAACTTTCTTTTAAAGATGTGGATAATCTAATATGCCAAGTTTCCAAATGAAAAGAAAATGATTGCAGGCCTCAGTTGCATAAGTAGGGAAGAAATTCAACAATTTAAGATCATTGCTCATTGTCATACGAGTTTTCAAAAAGTTTTTCACAAAGATGTTAAAGATCACTTCAGATACTTCACACTTTAGTTGTACATTTTGGTTGGGCTGATGAATTTTTTACCTAGTGAGACAGCTTAGCCAGCTGAGCCACTATTATAAATGGCAGTAAAATAGAAGTCACTTCCTTGGCAGCTGGCCCTGACAGATATTGTGGTAAATGCTATTTTTACTCCTGTTTAATCTTCTACTCAATTATTTGCTACCTAATTTACCTAATCATTAAGAAACAGAATACTCAGGTTTTTACATTTAATGGGGAAGTTCTTTCCTTCAGACAGCGATTCTGCAAGCTGCACATCTTTACAAAGTGATACCCTTGTGTTGTCCACCCTCAAGTCCTGGCAGCAGAAAAAAGCTCAGGAAATTAAATCACATGCCTACAGAAGTTAGATGGATCTGGATCCTACCCAGAGCTTTTAGTCAAGCTGGCAGCTCTTTGCTTTGGCCATAGCTGCTGAGGCTTCCGGACCAAGCTTATAATTAACTGCCAAAAACTAACCAGAATTAAAATATAACTCAAAGCAAACAATTGCTTAAACATATGCTCGAGTTTTCTTTTAGTTTGCAAATTGTGACTCAGATAAGGTTTTTTGAGCCTGCTGCTGAGAAGAAACTTCCAACTACCTTCATTCATACAGATAAAATTAAGTAACACAAGCCACAAATCCTGAAGCATAGCTTGAAACAGGTGCCTGAGGCCCTTCCTGTACATCCCTACCCATAAAGAGCACCTAACACCTACTTCTGAGAATGTAGGGCCCCTGTTATATTATAGGCATTATCAGATTAGATAATCACGTATTACTTCTGTGTCTCTGGTTTTGGTACTTGCCCACTGAACCCTCTTTGGTTTTAAAAGGAAAGCAAACTTAATGTTTTCTAGCTTTCGTAGGTAGGTCTTAGAGAGTGAAAATGTCCATTATATTGTGTCTCCAGGGAGACTAATTAGTTATTGGTTGCCAGCACATTTTTTCCCTGAGGTATTGTAGTCCAAGAAGATATTAAAACATAATGTTTATCCTTTTTGTAAGATGTTACATAGGATTTATAAATTTTAAAATTTACATCCTAAATATATACTGCAAGAAAGTGTACATTCTTTTTATTGGTTAAAGAGTCAGTGTGCAGTATAAATGGATAAACTAAAACCAAGATATCACCGCAATCTAATTTAAGGAGGTTTGCTTGGAGTGAACATTGAACACAATTAAGATCCTAAGAGGTAAAATATGGACTCCTACTCCATAGTATCAAAGTTCAAAAAAGGAGATGTTTTATTTTGGGATTTTTATTTTTTTTTTTTTTAAGCTTTAAAAAGAATTCTGAATAAACAAAAAATAATTACTTTTCCCAATTTGCCGTCATTTTATGCCTTTCTTATAGCTTTTACTTTCTTTGTGACTATCTATGCATTTTGTTTGGCTGTTTAATGGTTCCCTCAGGGCAGGACCAATTATTAATGACATACTTCTCTATGTAAGATTTATTTGGGAAAACTGTTCCTATGGAAACTGCTGTTTGCAAACAGGCTTGCATTAACTTCAAACTATAGGATTGCATATCCAACAGAAAACTGATCTTTTATTAGCAGGGATATCCTACCGACTTTGACTGCCAAATATATTGCTCAAAGGAACAAAATTACATATATTCTGTGATACACTCAAGTGGGTATTCAGCTGTCAGCTGGCATGTACAAGGAATTAGAGTAACTTAGTTCATTTGACCAAAGTCCAGTTTGAAGGTCTCTTATAATTTCAAAACAAAGATTTTAAAAATGTCAGTCAGGAATCTGCACTGGAATGCCATGTAACAGCATTATCTGTTTACATTATAAACATTATTTGTTTTATTACAAATAAAACGATGGTGTCTTTTACTTTGGAAATGTCAGATTACATGTGTATAACATATCTACAGTTTAAGGCTTTGGCACTAGAATCAGATTGACAGGTCAAGGTGCTATAGATACTTGGGTTTTGTGGTTTCAGCTTCAAGCTTTTATTATCAAGTTTTTTCTTTCTGGTGTTTTGCTATTTGTTCTCTCCTCAGTTTAGCCCCTGCTTATTTTCTGGTCTTTTTAGTCCTCCAGATTAATTGAAACATACAGCTGCAGCATGGACCACTTGAGCAGGTTTTTAATGAAAAAAATATCATTTTTATCTGCCTGAAGAAAAAATTTGCCTTTAAAATTTGTAATTTAAGAATCTAGTACTTAAATTGTCTTAATGGTATTATTAGATATCTAGAGCTGTAATATCTTGCAATAATCTAGTCAAAAGCAGGTCAGGGCAGGTGGACGGGTGTCTCATAGCAACATCCTAGTCTCTCCAGTTTGGACTCTTCTTTTAGTCCCATGCAGAAGTTAATGATGTTATTGCAAAGGCCCCTGCTACCTGCCTTCCCACAGTCAGGTCCATAGCCTTGTTTATCTTGTGATTTATCTTCTTAAGAAAGATTAAGAAAGAATAACTTCCTTCAGCTTTCCTGCTGGAAATGCATCCTGTACACTCAAGTGGCCTTTTGCTTATGTAAATGATTAGCCAAGAGCACTTCATTTATAGAAAGGAACTGATTCAGCCTGAACTGAATAAACATCAAGGCCATAATGTATAAATGAAAGAAACTGTGAATTCCAGGTTGGAGAGTTTTAATGGCCCAAAATCAGCTAGAAGAAGGACTATCATGAAAGAAACCCCTCACTTCACTATACTGCAGGTCCTGAGCATACTGCCATGTGTACATGAAAGTGGAAAAGTATATAAATTCATATGTATGTTGAACTGCTAAAATTCAACATTGCCAGCACAACAATTAAAAAAGTATTGTGAACTAGGTCACCCTAAAACACTGCTCATATTTCTAAGCCTATCTCCTGAGATTGGCTGGAATTGCTTAGGATCTGGGGCATTAATAAAGAACTTATTTAAACCTTCTTTTCTGTAATGAAAGCTGCTTCCCACTCCAGACTCATCAAAAGACTTTTGACGGGAAAAACTTTCACACATCAGGTAACTGATGTCATCTGGTGGGACAATGGCTAAGTTTGGTAGCTAGCCTTGGTTTCTAAGTAGCCCTAGAAAAAGAAGATCTTGCTTCTTATTCTGAAAGTTCCTACAAACTTTGCCAGAATTGCCTAAGCTAAGGCAAATAATTGGCCTCTCTTTCAGAGATGACATTTTCCAGTAGCTGGCAAAACCAAAATAATTTTAAAATATGTAATTGGAGAATATAATATATATAATGCAACATGTAAACAAAAAAATAATTGTCTAAGTAGCTGAAGTTACTTCCATCCCCAAGGGGCAGTGGGTCATTCACCTGTAGGAATAATTGAAAACTGTCCATTCTTCAGGCACATGGGAAAAGTCTCAGCCCAGCTGTCTATGATCACAGAACAGCAGGTTGGAAGGGACCTCAAGGATCATCTATTCCAACCATTCTAGGCAAGCATAACTTAGATCACATGTCCCAGCACACTCTCCACTTAAATGCACAGATAGCTTGCTTTTCATCAGCACTTTATCTCCAACAACTGCACTTTCACTTTTGAACATTTACACAGACACTTTAATGCTGCACAAACTTGTGACCAGCAAGATTTATCTCATACCCATGATTCACAAAGCAGCATTTTCTCACTTTTGTCTTAAGATGTGGAATGTCTAAATTTCACCTCTCCTCTTTCCCCTCTTTGTTAATATATTTCTATATCCACTGGAGAAGAGATGTATATCTAAGCATCACACGTTAACATGAAGGCCATCACATTTTTCAAACGCTTTCAAGCTCTATCTACGCTATGAATTTTCAAACTGATGCCTGTGGGAAGGACAACAGATGCCATTCTTTCCTCTGTTTCTGGAAAAAAAATCATTGACTCAACTTGGACACTTGAATCCAAGAAGAGGATCATGGCTGTGAAAAATATGTGTTTCTATCCAGTCTAAAATTAGAAACAGTACACCTTGGAGGACAAATTTCTGAATCGCTGTTCTTCTCCAGTTTCCAATGGGTTAGTGTTACCTGATTCTGCAGGCAGCTTGTTGGCTTCTATGTACCTGCTTCTACAAGCCCACACCACCCTCCAAGCAACAGACAGGGCTGCAAATCCAGGGTTAAAAATCCCCCCATGCAGCCCGAGGCCAAAGTTTTTAACATCTCTGTGTTAAATAGTTCAGCATCTAATCCTCCCTTGTGAGACTTGTATTTCTGTAGTTGTCATACTGAACTGGCATTGTTACAGTTTCCTGTATAATAAAACAAAGTTTTACTAAAACAAGAGCTGATCCAATGCATGGTTAAAAATTGGAAATCTGAAAAGAGAACAGTCAGCTTGCCTTTTTATCCTTGTAGAGGAGAATTAGCAAAAAGGTCAATATTGGTGTTTCTTAACGTCATATTTCAAAGCCTCAGTATCTGACAAAACAAAGAAAAAAATACGGGGGTTAACAAGAACTAAAAAAACACAAATAACCCCCCCCAAAAAATAAAACCAAAACAAAAGAAACAAGCCAAAACACAAAACATCTATTTTTAGAAAATGGCTTGTTTTCTTGAGTTGACACAAGCTGTATGCTGATGCACAATATGGAGCGTTCTGCCAGCAAATGCATGCTGATGTTGCCCAACATGAATTTGTGATGCATATGCGTGGCACCTGCCTTGGCTGCCAATCAGATTTTCAATCAAGTCAGGTTATTTATCGTGGTCCCTGTGGAGAATCATTTCTCTTTTTGCCTTCCCATCTATGTTTCTTATTCATCACTGAAAACAGGGTCTGATGGAGTCCAGTTTTTATCCTGCTGAGAGACAAGAAGAAAATTATTTGGGACAGAGAAAAACCCAAACAAAACAGTGTTCCACAACAGATCTGGTTGAGCCTGAGTCTTCCCAGTTTTAGTGTACGCAACATATGTCTTCTGCTAAAATAAGCATGTGACAGCTAATAGCCCAATGGAACATAAAGGTACCTGCCAGCAGCTCATTTTATTTGAACAAATTGGATTAAAAGAAAAAAAAAGGAAGATTTTCTTCTTAGCAATGCATGTGATGTATCTTTAATATTTCAAAATTCTATCATGATGAGCACTATGAAAAACACTAATGCTTCTTTGCAGTATTATAAACTGGACTAATTTGGAGGCCAAAATGGACAACTTATTTTCACCTTTGTTGTGAAGACATAAATACATCTAGCTCCTTGTCAACCCAGATGCTGGTAGTTAGAAAGGGAGCCCCAGCCTATAGAGATAGGGAGAAGAAAGTAGATTGCATGAGCTCAACTGCATGAAATTTAGAAAGCATTGCATATGGAAGGGTGATGTAAGTACCATGAAGAGAATTCTCTTACAAAAGAAGGGAGAAAGCTGTCAAGCTACTGTTGTGGGTTTTGTTGGGGTTTTTTTGGTGGTGGTATTTTGGGAGGTTTTTTTTCAAATTTGGAGAAAATTAACTTAAAAAAACATCATGGAATCTCAACTGTGTGGAAGCAACTTACCTTTGAAAGGAATCAGATGGAAATGCAGCAACCCTTGAATGTTCTACTTAAAAGCAATTGATGTCCGTGTTAAAACTTGACTAGAAGATATAGAAATCCTTCTGACTTTCTTCTAAAGATTTACCTGATTTGATTTTTAAAATGCCAGACAAAGTTCTTATTAATCACCACCTAAAGCTATTGCAACACTCTTCATATTACAGTTTGGTTGTGGTTTGTTGGGTTTTTTTTTGGTTTGGTTGGGTTTTGTTTGTTTTTTCTTTTTTTTTTTTTTTTTTGTGGTTTTGTTTGTTGCTTGTTTGGTTTTTTTTTTTATTTTTGTTTGGGTTTTTTTTTTTTTTTTTCTGTTGTTGTCCCCAGGAAATCATTAGTTAATAAAACTATGCTAAACTTTGCATCCATTTTGATAGAGAGGCAAGCATTACAACCCCAAGAACTCTAAGATGAACAATTAAAGGAGCATGTGAATAATAAATACAAACAATCCTAACTGCATGGTTAAACCTTCAGTAGGAACACAGGGTCAGTTTTGGTTAACCATTTGGATAAATGTAGCTTTTAATGGAAACTAGAAGCAACAGAAGTATTTCCTTTTTTAAGACATTCTAATAGAAAAAAAACCTAAAAGAAATATTGTCTTGCAACATAAGCACGAAATTGTTGGACTAAACCAGCAAATGAGAATATGAAGCTCAGAAGTCTAGGCTTGTTATTCAAACTGAGAGAAATTCAAAACATATGTATGGCACAGAAATAAATGAGAGACCAAATTTTTACTATAGTTACACCCATGAAATTTCAGTGATCATACTTGGGCTATCTGGTGATAGATTTTTAAAATACTGCCTTAGTCAATTAAGGGGGTGGTTTTCTAGCAGGTTACAAATACACTTCTTTGACTTGTAGGCATCTCTTTAAAAGAACAATTTCATGCTTTAGAAAATGAATATTTGCTGCAGATATTTTTTTAACAAAATATCTTAATAGAATAGGAGCTTGATTCAATCTTCATATAGATTTTAAGTGCATGAGCCAAAGCTATTACAGAAAAAAGTTTCTAAACTACAAGGCATATACAGAAGTCCATTTTGCATTTAATTGTTAGATCAGGCCACTTCTAACAAAGCACAAAAATAAAGATTTTAGATAGAAATCATTCCTCTTACAAAAATCCACATGAGAGTCTATTTTCATCCTCTGATTCAGTTTACAAGAAAATTGTATTCAGAGATATGCAGAGCAGATTAACCTCCTTAATGAACCACAGTAGATTACAGGAAGCAGGTAGCTTCAGCAAGAGTGATTACCACTGCATGGCTCCATGCTGCAGTCAGATCCATGTTATACGCAAAAGTGGGGCTTTCTTGCCTGTAATGCATGTGTGGTATTTGTACTGGAGATCGTGGAGAAGTAGTTTGGGGTAGGAAGAGCAGATTATGTGTAGGAGTGAGCCACAGACAAAGCCCCTTCTCCAGCAGTAAAGAAACTTAGGGAATATATGTATATTTGAAGTGGCCAAAGTGTAATCCCATTTGTATTTTTATATTAGCAGTGTTACCTGAATTCAGGAAAAAATGCTAATGGCAAATTTGAGCTCTGTTATGTATTCCACAGGAATTGCGGTATGTGAAGTAATTACACTCCACTATAGGGGTGCCAGTGCATAAATAATAATTAATGGTTTGTTTTAATGTGTTACAATTTTGATGTCAATATTTGGCCTGAAATAATGGAGAGCTATTTTAAGTCATTACTGAGCATGTGTCATTTTTGTTTCTGGTGGTAAACTACCAAATGTGAAACTGGTCATTGAAAAGATCCAAGGGAATGTTAAAGTAAGAATACTAAATGTGTTTTGGATTTTAAGATGCACGTATCTTATGTGAACCAGAGGAAATATTGTTTGTTTTCTGTGGTCCACATGATAAGAAAAGAGAGGTAAAGAGGGAAGCACTAAGTGCACAGTACCTAATACTTTCTCTCCCTGGTAGAGAAGTTTGCTTGTACTAGTAAGAAATTACTAACAAGAGTTTTGAGCAGTGGACAGAAGTTGATTGCTTCTGTGTGTCATCTTCTCCTTTTGTAGGAGGTCTTCAAATACAACCTTCAGGCTTTTTTTAGCAATTTTCTCCCATCCTTCTATCTTTTTGTACAAATAGGGTAAGCAAGAATAATAGAGAAGTAATACTTTAGAGAAAGTTTCAGAAAAACCAAACAATTCGCACAGGTAAATGCTGTGTCCTTACACATTCTCAAGAGGAATTTAAGCTCTTAGTGCAAGATTTCTGAAAATTTTTACTTCTAATAGTTCTGACTTTTTATGTTTAATAATTACTTAATTAGAAGAAATATTTCATGTTGTATTTATTTTAATATTCTAAAAAAGTGACAATTGACCATTATTGTCAGTAGTCAAATAAGACTTGAGGCTCACAATCTCTTATAGGGGTAAAGAATCTAGAAAAATGTGGTTTTGGCCTGGCAAATGGAATAAGACGAGCTTCTTATTTATGAAAATAAGGAATTATCAGGATTAATTAACTTCCTTTCCTAGGACTTTAGACTGGGAAAATTCCTATGGGTTCTTGCAATATCTACCAGCTGCTGGTGCTTGTCATTGCTTGTCCTTTTGCAGACATGACAATCTTTATATAAGCATCTGAAAAAGCTCCCCCTGCCCTCTCTCACCTGTCAGCCCAAGCTGCCTTTCCTTATGGTGTGACAGTGTACACAGGTTATATTCTCCTTTCAGCCTGTAATAGGTTTGGAGGTCGAGCGTGGGAGAATGAAAATGTCTATGGTGCTTAAATCATCATTTGTACAAATAGGTCTCTGGTATTTTTCGTATGGTTACTCACATCTCCCACATCTACACATCCTGTGAGTGCACTAAAACTCAGATAAAGAATTCAATTATTTTTGCTGCTAAAATATGACCATCTGGTCAAATTATGCTTGTCTTATTCCCTTACTGTGAAGAGCACAGCTGCCTTTCACACTGATTAATATGAAATGCTGACCTGAATTTTTAACATAGAATTGTTAATTTCCTTTTTTTCTTTTTTTTTCAGCTTGTTTTTATATCAGGCAATACTTTTTAATTTGTTTGAATGCTTTTAATTAAAAATACTTTTAGGTGCACAAATTTCTATACTGACCACAGGAGAATTGATAAGAAACGGATGTACTACTCTTGTGAAGTTTGTATGTCATTACAGGGTACGCTAAAGATAAATTTTCTTCAGTGTTGTGTCCTGAAAGGAATTGTTTAGGGTGACCTCCCTCCCCTTGGGATCAACAGCCAAGTTTTATGGTACCCATGTACTAAGTTAAGGTGAAACTACACCAACTAATCAGTCTTATGATTTAATTTTTTTAAAAATACAATGCACATGGTTAGACATAATAACAATGATTACATTAACTCAACCAGCAAGTCCCATGACATGAGTTTTTACTTAGATCTAGTTTAATGAAAAAGAAAGAAGAGGAAGAGGAAGAAGAAGAAAGAAGAAATATCATCATTCATGGATCCAGCGACTTCTCGTTGGTCCTCTTCATCCAGGGTATTGTCAGAGGTGGGAATTCTCCGTCTGACTTAAGCCCCGCCCTTTTGGGGTGATAGCCATAATTTGTACACTAACTGTAGAGAGGTATGAATAAGATAGTGATGGACATAGTCTGGTGAGAGCACGCACAATTCAAAGCTGGGGTACCCCAATGGTCCTCCAGATGGTGGTTGTTCCTCACTCCATGGTGTCTATGTTTAGACTCCATCCCCTGAGTCAGCTCATCTTTGAATCATCATTTCACATTCCTATGGGGGCTTGTCAGCTTCAAACAAAGCGGTCAGAACAATCCTATGCAAGCAGTACAGTGAGCAAACATCCTTAGTGATTGCTTTGTTTCCACTCTAGACCTTGCATGGTCAAATGCAAATGACACCTGAAATAAGCACAGCCTCCTGTCTCTGACTCTTACACTATAGAATGCAAGCGGTGTTAGAGACAAGCTCTGTGTCCAGCCTGTCCCATTCAGGAAGCCAGATACTATTATATACTATATGAGAAATGTCATCATATATGTTTAATGATAAGTACCATTTTTTTTCCCCTTTTTAAAAGAAAGTCAGAAAGAGAGCAATTACCTTTTAGCTACTTTACTGCTTTACTGAACTGGATCTGATACCCATCTAGCAATGGAGATTTAGCTTTTCTGTAATCCCAACTAAAAAAGGAAGAAAGAGCAGAATTAAAAAAAAAAAAAAGAAAAATAAATAAATTGCGATATGAAAACAGGGAACTTTAATTTGCAACTGTCATCACCAGTATGAGCTTTGTTTTTTCTGGGAGTAATACATAATACTCAAAGAAATGTTTAATGGCTGTGTTAATTTCAGTTATCTTGGTCAGTGTTCCTTTGGGCACACTTTGTAAGCCAGTGGGGCGTTATTCTTCCAGATTTATTGCTATTTTCTCCATAGAACCTCCAACTTGTGCTTTTCATTAGAGTAGTGCTATCTTCTAAGTAGCACATTTAACATGTAAGCTCTCCTCTTAGAGTAACAGTCTCCTCCTACAGGATCTACTTGCTCTTGTTTCTAGGAAGCTTTTCAAATATAGTGTGATCAATTCTTCTAAAATCCCTGTGTCTTCAATCTGCTCTCCTTTGTGGCTGGAAAATCAGGCACAATTATTATTTACTACTTCTGCATCTTTTGACAGTATATTTTGTGCTATTTCATAATCTTAATTCAAAATCCAGAAATCTAGTTAATTTCTCAGGATATTTTGAATTATTGTTTTTTTCAAAATGAAATGTGTTTTGCTTTATAGCAACAACTTTATTATAAATCATCTATGCCAGTCACATTCAGGCACAGACTTTAGATTTCTGTTTCATGTTTGGGAACATTTTTAAGAGAGAATAAAAAACACCCTTCTTGTGTTTATTTCTGCTGTTCCCTTTATTTAAAACTAATCCCAGCTGAACAAGTTTAGATGTCTCACCCATTAGATCTTCATTAATTTTAAGTTAATTCTTATGCTTGATGGCTTTTTCCCTGATCACTTTTATTCTGGAATAGAAAACACGATTGTTTAACTGGTATTGTTTTGACAACAAGCAAAACAATATAAGCAAAGGAGAAGCCAAGGAATTTTTCATACAAGTAAGCTTAATTTTAATTCCCCAGAAAAGTTCTGGAATAAATAATCAAACTGACCACTTAGAGCCACTGAAATGAAAATAAGTAGATGGGCAAAAGCCAATATGGATTTGTGATCAAACCATGTTGAACTGATCTAATTTCAACGTCTCATGGGCAGAAGAACCACACATGATGTTATTGTAAGCAAATAAGGAAATGTATTCTGTATATGGGTAGGGTAAGTTCAAAAGTGTTGTTTCTATCACTTCGCTTTTTATTTTCTGTATTAACTACTGTAAACATTTAACAGACCCAACTTTTCTTGCAGCTTCATACTTAACATCTCTTGATTTTAATAAAGATCCATTGATAACCGCTTCCTAGGTACATTTTTAAGTACCTCTCAAATTATCCTAGTTATCCTCAAAAATACCTTTTCAAAATCTGAAACTTCCAAATCTAGCTAGAATACTTGCTCCCATTTCTTCCTTGGTTTGATTCTGTCTATGCATGCAGGAGTTCAGCTAACAAAACCAAATTGCCAGGCAGTGCAGTCACTAGCAATATTACAGCACCCTTAGCCCCCTGTCCTTAGCCCCCTGCACAGGAATTTGTAGTGAACACAAGAATCAATACAGGAGATATGAGGTGGGTGCAGTTAGAGCTGGGGGAAAGAAGTACCTATTTGAGAGCTGCATCTATGATTAGCATAATGAACATGTCTCACCACCATCCAGCAGCCGTGTTACTGTTAGGTTTTCAGTGATTCAGTGAGGTTATGTTACTTTCCCTGATCAAAGTGAGCAGTTGATAGAATAAACATGCTTACTTTATGGTCTGCTTATAATAAACACCCGCAATACTGCTTACTCTAACTGTGGGCAATTCATACTGCTTTCTCAAGTTGTGTTTCCTAGAAATCAATTCCTAATGAACAGCGTAGGTGGAAGATAAATGAAAACATCCTATCAATACTGGCGAAATGTCATGAAGTCTAATTTGAGCTTCATCATCAACTCCTCTGACTGAGTGTGAACACCCATGCACTCTCTTCACCATGAGAGTACCAAATAATTCTTACAGTGTTTCTCTGAGGAGAGTGTTCCCTCTGGTAGCTATAGGAAAAATAGTGAGTATCTAATAATGCAGCCATTTTCATTGCTTAATCTTCAATTAGGAGTTAACAAGAAAGTGATTTTTGTTTTTTTTTTCCGTAAGCTGGACAGTTTGCAAGCTGAAAACTCTGATGTTGTAGGTAAATGATTGCATGGTGTATAACAAAAAAAAAGTTATTTACCAAGCAGCTGTTTCTACCTTGCTTTGAAAAGGAAGCTGGAGTTAAAAAAGAAAAACAACAAACAAATGCAAACCCCAGTTTTAGTAGTTGATATTTTAAAATTTTAAATATCCAATATCCTTCAATTACGTGGGCAAGGTCCCAAAACTTTTTGTAAACTTCTTAATAGAGATTTTAAGGCTCTCACAGATGGAAACCTTTCTCTATTACAGAAGCTGTATTTCCTAGATGACAAGTGGAGAGTCTCATCACCTGTGAAGTCAGCAGCTGGGGCAAGATTAATTAGTGAAGCAGAAAAGGTGGTTGTGCCTGAACTGCAAGACAAAAAGAAAAAATATCCTCACTCTTAAGACCAGGCTTCAAGAGGAGCATAAATAACTTTTTTTTTTTATGGCTAAGACTGAAGTTTCACTTGCCTATTCAGAGCTGATATATATTTTAGTTATAGAGGAGCAGCTGAACACAAGTGATAGTCAACCACATAAAAGTTAGCTATAATATTTTTTTCAAGACATTTCTCACATTTACTGTCAGAAACTTAGAGTTACTTATGTTGGGAAACTGCTGCTCTTTTGTGGGTTTTCTATGACTCCATCTACCCGTTTGATGCATACTTAATCTTGAAGCTGAATTTTAACTCGTATTTCTTGTAACATAGGACTTCATCATTCATTAAAGAGACAGCTAATCTAATGAAGGTAAAGAACTGAGCCTTTGTTAAAACAGGTATGGTAGATAGCTGGGATGTGTGATCAGAAAATTAATGCTCAGGATATCCTAACAACTTTCATATTTAAATGGTTGTTTAGCATTATTTTTTATATATGTGCATTTATATCCATATATATACTCTTAGATCTGACATCTCAAAAACATAATGTCCTTAATTATAACAATTCTCTTCGTTCTACATTTCTTGTGTAGTTCGGGTTTTAGTGTGTTTTGTTCCTGCTTATCCCTCTGGAGAAATTGAAGGCTAGCAAAAGCTGCCTTTTGGCCATCTTCTCATTGTCTGTGCTGTTTCGCCCTTTCCAGGCACTCCCAGATAGTAGGGTATCTGGGTAGGGGTGCTTTTTTTCATGTTTCTGTAAAGTTCCTTCTGCTTTTTCTCTGAAAGAACAGATAAGGAAGCAAACAGGAGAAAGCAAACCCTACCTGGTCATAACAAGGAACACAGTGCCTCATTTAAAACAGAAACTTTTCCTTGGGAGATCCAGGGGAGATGCTGCTCTTTTAGGTGGCAAAATAGCTTCCCAAGTGAACAAACAGAAATCCTATCATGTGAAACAATTTAAATTGAACTGAATGGAGCATTAGCATACATACTAAAAGGAACACTTCTGTATGGTCCATGGGATAAGTACGACAAGTTAAAGGTCTTTTCCATATTTTTTGGTATATTGACTCTCTGGAAGCAAAGGTACCTGAGAAGGAGCTTAGCAATGGCATAAAAATACTGTGTGTATGGCAATCATTAGCAAATTAGAGAATTAAATGTTCTTTAACATAGGATAATGCAATAAAAAATTGTGAAAAAGATATGGGATTGTTATTCAGAAGACTTTATTGCCATGTAAAGTCATACGGTCCTCAACTGTTTGGTTGTTTTGTTTGTTTGGTTTTGTGTTTTTTTAAATCTTCAGAAGTACAAAAAAGCTATGGCATTGCTGTTGTTAGAAGTGGGAGAAGTCACACTGTATCATGTCAGGGGAGTTCCTAATGCAATTCGCAACCTGTGGGGGAGAATTTAACCTCCAGGATGCTGAAGATAATATACTGATGCAAATATCTGTGAAATGATTGCTGCCTCCTTTGGGCCAGGTTACTACCTTCTATTTATATTGCCTCTAAGCTTCTTCCACTATTAGATTCCTTTAACTTATCCCCTGATGTGTACATTATGTCACCTTCAGCTCACAATGACAAATTCACAAGGGGTGTCAAAGAGTATAGAAATCAGGTGTCAGCATTTGGCAGAAGCCTGAAGGAGCAGGACTCAAGGAGGATTTGCCAGAAGGTTCTTGGCCAGAGGACATTATTTACAGATGCATTCAGCTGTAAATATAAATAGAATATATGATTCTTTTACAAGGTTTCCTCTCTGTATCAGTCACTAAAATGAACTCTCAGAAATAGAGGATTTCATTTCTTTTAGGTGTTGACCCCTGACTTTAGAGAAAAAGAGCAAGAGCTCTCCTCAAGCTGTCTATACTCCCTGGAGAGATGAACCTGTAGGACTGCTTCCTCCTAGTGCCTCTCAATGCAGGAATAATTTTGTACAGTGGTTTTATAATATATATTTTTCCTTACCTGAGGTTAATAATCTTTCTGGATTTAGTAGTTTTAAATCAGGCCTCAGTCCTCTCTGTGAGAAAATCCACAGCTTCCATATAAACCGGGGCAATTCTAGTATAAGGGACGGTGGATGAAGGATTTCTGTGGTATTAACACTTCTTTGTTTACGAAAGTGTTATAACAAAAAAGAAACAACGCCTAAAAAACCCCACCCTTGTAAAAAATTAATTTGCAAAACAATTTGCAGTGCAAATCTTTCTTCTACAGCATGCTTGATGAATTATCCATTACAAAATAGCTCATTTTAAAACTGAAGTCTGCAGAATACTACATTCCCTCTAGACTGGGAGCTCTACATATGCTGTCTCATAGGGGATAAAAAAGTAATTACAGAAGATCACCCTTTCCCAGACAAGTGCAGTGGGCTCTTCAACCACTCATTTACAATTTAATCCCAGGGTGCTCACTGAAATAGGTTTTTAGGTGCTAACTGGAGGGGATAACAAAACAGTTATTTGAATTAATTACACTTAAAAAACAAAAAAAAAACAAAAAAAAACACACTTTATGTAGTAGAATTGAAGTTGTTACTTGGGGGGGGGGGAAGGGGAAGACAATGGAATAGGACTTAATTACTTTTTCCTCTCTCTCTTTCACACATACCAACTGCTTCCTGGTTCAATATAATTTCTACTTTTCCCTTAACATGTAGATTAATTTGAATGAGAAATAATAGTTTACTGCTGTGCCAGCTATAATATTTGAAACTTTCCATAGATAAAAAAATGCATATTGCTAACAGTTTAGCACTGCTCATTTAAACCACTTGAGATTCTGCTTTTTGTTGTGGCCTTTTCCACCCATTTCCATCCATTTCAAACAGCATTGCTGAAAAGGTACTGACATCCAGACTGCAAAGTTATTTCAGTATCAATCTTTCTTTGAAATCAATGGGATTTACATTCCTAACTGCCTCTGAGCAGCAAAGACTGAAGGATACAGTAATGCTGAGGCATCTACAAAGTAAAACAATCCCAATTCAAATTTTAATGTGATTACCTTCAGGAAAACAAAACCAACCAACCAACCAAAAAACCCCTCAACAAATGAACAAAACCAAAACAAAACCCAAACCAAGCCAAACCGCAGGAGTTGATAAGCCGATTCTTCCTCTTTGGTAATTTTAATGTGAGTGAAACATTGTACAACAAGGAACACCCAGGTGATCCTCTGTCATTTCTAGCTCTTAATCTAGAAGCATTCATTCGATACCACAGGCTTGCCTTGCCTTGGCTGTAATATCTGCTCTTTGAGGTTCACTGAACTGCTGTGTGCTATAGTGATGATAACATACAATTCTGCAGAATTCAGTGGGGATCATCCCAGGTGTAAGAAAGAAATCAGAACAGTGGCCACTTAACTCACATTTCAAATCAGAAAGACAGGCTCATGACACACTGCATCTGTTACTTTTTGTAGAAATCCAATACCTCAAATTCTCAGCTTTCAGGTAAAGTGATTTATCAAGAAAACATGAAATGCATCACAATGAAAATTATAGAAATATTACTTTAGTGGTTATTACTCTCTTATAGAGAGAAGTGAAATATATCGTGTACCGCCAACAAAAATAGCATTGGTACTTGTCAGAAGATGTTTTCTACCTCACAGTGATTGCAGTTTTATATACTGCATTGAAATATGTGTTGCAAATCTGGAAAAATTATTGCCCAAGTTATAATGTAAAAGATCCCTGCAGAATAAGTTGTTGGACTGACAGCCTGCTGCCCCATATGCTTGGTGGGTGTGGGGGAGATGACTTTTTACAATACTCTTAAGCGGTTCATGGAGAAACCACAGGCCCTCCAGAGGTTGAATAAAACAATTAATTTTATTATGAACGTCCCCAAAACTGTGTCAGGAGAAACAAAATCTTGGCAGGTTCTTATTCTTATAAAAGATATTAAGTAGAGGAAGAAAAGGAGAAATAAAAGAAAGAAGGAAATAAAACAGAGAAACAGGATCAGTACCTCACAGATCAAGAGATGTCTCTTCAGTAAGAAAGTAGAAGTCCTTCCAGTTGTAATAGTTTTGATGATCCCTTGTGATCCTTATGGTCAATGAATCTGCTGAAATCCAAAATAGAAAAATATACCACACAGCTGCAATCCAGTTTTGTCATTTTATGGGGTCAGGCTTTCTTGGAACCCTCCCACAGGTGGAGACCCATTTAAAGAAGTACATGGTGTGCCCCAGATCCAGTTCACGTTGTGCACTGGTGGGCACTGCAATAACTGTTGTGCTGTCTCCAGGCGATTTGTTGCTGGGGTAGCTGATCTTCTCGGCCTCAGGGCAGACAACACAGGCAAGCAACCCCCAACTTGATTGAGAGGCATCTCTGCTCTGCCCCTTGCTGTTTGCCAGAGCAATAAGGACCTGTCAGTTCTTGCTATCTTTCAGTTGTTTTGAAACAAACACAAAAAGGGTCTCTTGACCATCATAGATGCCATACCAGATGATACCTGGTAAAACAAAGCAAAATATGTGCCAGGGGCTGTGTTTTTTTTCCTACTCAGTCACTAAGACCATGTTGCAGCTTTTTAGCCTACTGATTGGGGTCCAAACAATCTGGCCCATATAGCTGGCAGCAAAACCAAATGCTGTGAGGTCAAACTTGCAATCTTAGAAAAAAAGGCTCAGATCAAGTCACCAATTGTTTTCAGGAATCTATAGCTGGCACAGTTAGGTATTTTGCACGAAGTAGTTGAAGGATGTAGAATGGCTGAAGAAACTTCTGTGAAAGCTATGTGCAAAACACTGATGCAATACAGCTGAGAAGGGCTTCCTGGCAGCCACCGGCTGAAAACCAAGTGGAATCACTGGAAATCATTCGCTGGCCATAATGGCCAAACACAAAGTTTGGATCATGTCATAAACACCACCAACACTGCATTTAAACAAAGTCCTTTCCATGAAAAGTGTGAAATGCTTAAGATCTGTTGTGTGAAATTTTCCCAGTGTCCTTAAAGAAATTCTGGTTGCTGATGATGGTGTTTGACTCTTACTGTGTAAATTCTTGTAATGTAACAGGCTGAGGATGAGCAAGACGTTGATATGAGCCAGTCAGTAACAGATGGCAAACAATCATTTTCCAGTGTTTGGGACACAATTTTAAACAGATAGGTATTGAAATGGTCTTATCACAAATTCTCTTTAGATTGTAGGCAATGTGAATTAGTTATATCATTGGTTTCTTTTTTTTTTTTTCATTCTTAAAAAAAGAAAAATCCAAACCCTTTTATTTACAGTAAACCACATGTATACTGTTTGTCTTGAGAACTAAACTTTTCCTGAGGTAACAGACAAGGAGGCACAAAAGCACAAAATGTAATCAGTTCTGATGGCTTTGTAATGTAAAATAATTGAGGTGCTTGAAAGTAGTTGACATAGTTTTAAGTCCCTATGACCTTAGTACAAAAACTGTAAGTAAAACAATAGAAAAACAGGTCCTAGGGATGGGGAGTACCTGGGACTAGAGGATGTCCAGGATGAGCACAGTTAAAGTAATTGATAAGTAGAAGGACAGGATGATTGCTATGTCTGTAATGTTAATTAAGCTGGTGCTTCAAAGCCTGACAGAAGTAATGAAGATTGTTGGAAGAAGTAAATGATCCTCAAAGACCACCACCACATTTTTGTAGCATCAGGGAAACTTTCTGGAAATGGTGCAACTCATGTGTAACCTCATGAATATGTATCTATGCCCAGTGACTATATAAGGATGGCTTGTGTAGTAACACAAAGGCACACCTTAGGAGGAGCTAACCCCTGTGTCTCCTGGCACCACGATTAAGAATACCTGCTTGTCAACTTGAAAACTTTGTTGGCGAGTTTGTTCCTGGAGTTTTCTCTGAATCGTGACCATTAATTTTATGGTTATATGAAAATGTATAAGAGGGCCCTATATACTGTTTTGTTTCATATTCAAAGTGACGTCGTGTAAAAAGGAAAAAAGCATTTCTTTTTTTGTCTAAACCAAGCTACCCACTCAGAACTACATCAATTTCCTAATTCACACTACTTCATTGTATTAAAAGTGATGACATTAAGTGTCTGCTACCTAGTACTGCAAGCTTGGGTGGCAGAGATTATACAATTTAGTATTATCATACAAGGAAGACTTTTACCTTTTCTCTGTTTTCTTTTAATTAAGACACATATATATTATTAGAAATATACCAACGCTTTAAGATACCAACAGATGATGCAAAAATATCCGTTACCCCAGAGATCCTCTCCATTTCTTTTTACTGATCACAGTTGTTATTATATATTCTCTATCACAGGCCCTATTCAGCTCAGGGGCTTGCTCTTTCCTTTTAATGATGTATGTCCTTAACAACTCTCACATATTTTGTCAGCTCCCATTCCAAGAACTCCCCCCCCTTTTTTTTCTCCTCCATAATCACTAACAGCATCCTTTCCATAGATACTAAATGTCACAGTGTGGTAAATATTGGCAAGTAATAACTTTCTTGGGTCTGGTGCTTGCAAGAAAAACTTGCAAAGGCTTAATTAGGGAATTATACATTTCTATTATTTAAAGGAGGCAATTAGGAGAATATTTTTTGCGTCCCTACTTTGATAAAATAAGGCATTTAGCAGTCTCCCAGCAATTCTCAAATTAGGAGGATTACTATATATCCTTACTTATTCTCTTTATTGAAATATTATAGCTAGCTATCTAAATTTATTTTGGTCTACTTAAGGCCACTCAAAGACAGTCCTGGTTAAGCCAGTTTACAACCTGCCTAGTAAATATAGTGTAATTTAGTAATCTCATGGTGCAAGTTGAGACAGTTTTAACCAAAGCTTAAACTTGGGCAAGTGAATATATAAAGAGCACTTTGTAACAACTGAACAGGAAAAATTTAAAATCAGGTATTTCCTCAATCCAGGACCGTGGCTGGAAAGCCTCTGAAACTGTAACACATAGGCAATGACAGAGCTAGTTTAAAGAGGGCTTCTATGGAAATATTTGAATTTCTTTAAAAGCTGTAGAAGGAAACCAGGCAGGAGGAGCCGTGGTGAAGACATGGCAGTAAATTAAATGAAGGAAGAAAATTTTTTTGGCCAATAGTTTTCTTTATTCAAACAATAATTATTCTAACAATAAACTTTTTGCTTTGTGACTTAATAGAACCTAAAACTTGTGTCATAGACTCTTTTCCTGTCCATGCATATTTAGATTCACATTTGTCCAAATTCTGTCTTACCAGTCATACTGAGTCATACCGACAAATCTCACTTTGAATCACTTCTGTGTTTCTCTTCACAGAAATCCCAGGTTCTTCTTTTGACCTTCAAGATATTGCAGACATCCTTTTCTTGCTGCTTAGCTGCTGCAGTTATCTTCTTGTGTGAACTTTTATTCTGACCCTTTATGCCAATGTATCGAGATTTCAAGGCTTATTTGATGCCTGATTTCTGTTACTGACTTCACACACTTCCATGCCAATACATTATGCATAGTTTCATTGTTCTGGATTAATCTCCCAACAACCTCCCTCTTCAAATTTTGTCTTCTTTCTTTTTGTTATGATGGCAACACTATTAATTAATTTAATAATGAAAGCTGTATCAAGAATACCATTCCCTACATCTGCATCTGGTTTTGCAAGATTCAGAAAACGTATATACACACATACTAAAGCCTCTATGTGAATAATTTCCTGCTATCTTCATTTTGCCCTGTTCTTTAGTGCTTATTGAGCATTCTGGTCAAATAAGCAAATGAAGCCAGAGGCCTTTACATCGTTTAACCCCAGCCACAACTCAGAACCCTGCAGCTGCTCTTTCATTCCCCCCCCCCCTTCCTCCCCCCCACTCCTGGAGAGATGAGGAGGAGAATCAAAAGAATATGACTCCCACACATTGAGATAAGAACAGTCCAGTAACTGAGGTACAACACAGGCTAATACTGCTACCACCAATAATAATAACGATAAGGGAAATAACAAGGGAAGAGAATACAACTGCCAACCACCAGCCAAACAGTACCCAGCCCTACCCAGCAGTGATCTAACCCTTCCGGGTAATTGCTCCCAGTTTATATAGTGGGCATGGTGTGCTGTGGTATGGAGTACCTCTTAAGTTACTTTGGGTCAGGTGTCCTGTCTCTGCTTCCTCCCCGCTTCCCTTCCTCCCTGGAAGAGCATGAGACTTAGAGAGTCCTTGGTCAGAGTAAACATTTGAGCGGTAACTAAAAACATCGGTGTTATCAGTGCTGTTCCCAGGCTGAAAGTCAAAACCACAGCACTGCACCAGCTACTAAGGATGAGAAAAAAATGACTGCTACTGCTGAACCAAGGACAACTGGGCATGACATGCTGCAGTATGGAATACCCCTTTGGTTAGTTCGGGTCAGGTGTCCTGTTACTGCTTCCTCTTGGCTTCCCCTCCTTCCTGGCAGAACATGAGACTCAGAAAGTCCTTGTCTGGAGTAAACATTACTTAGCAACAACTAAAAACATCGGTGTTATCAGCATTGTTCCCAGGCTGAAAGTCAAAAACACAGCACTATACCATCTACTAAGAAGGAGAAAAATGATTGCTACTGCTGAACCCAGGACAGATATAGAAAGCTTAGACACAATATTTAAATAATGAAAATACTGTATTGTCTCGTACACAACAAAATAATTTAAGAAGGGTCTATGGCAAGATCATGATAGGGTCTCTTCTGTCCGAAAAAGTACTCAAAACAGCATATAAAATTCAAACAAAGATACCTCAGAGCAAGTATATAAATCAAGCAAAGTCAGTAAAATAAACCAAATATCTAAGAATGTAGCCTTGAGGTAAAACCTAAAAAATGAAGCAACATTGTTAACTTTTGCAAAAGTGCCCTTGAGTGTTCACTGTACAAGATCCCACATCTCCCCAAAATTTCTCTTTAAGAATGCACATTGGCAATTTGTTAATTAAATGTTAATTTGATATTTAAGAAAATTCAATTTCTCTGGCATTAAGTATAGCAGGTTTTTTTAAAAACAATATTTTGCATTATTTGCGTATTAATATCAAACTGGTTGCACATCTGTGTATATTTTTTCAGGAAAAAAATCCATGTTATGATAAAATTAATATGTTCTTGGCATTCAAATATCTAGAGGACCTCACATTTCCAACTTCAGTAAAGAGTATATTGGTTCAAACATGGAGATGTTATCAATTGCTGAGAAAAAAAAATGCATTTAGGTAAAAAATTCATAAATCACGTTTTATTTATTACTGGAAAGTTTGTGAAAGAGAAGACTGCTTTTTTTCAAGTGTTAGTTTTCATGTTTTTCCATGGGTAGCATACATGCACTTATAAGAAATAAAATTGCGTTTCAGATACTCATTTGGATTCCAGTGAACATTGCATTAGATTCTAAAAGAGCATTATTTTGAAAGCAAGAAGCAACTCTAAATTGGCACAATACCTGCTGTTTTTAAAACTACCTGTACCATTTATGCTTTCTGCATTAACACAATAATTTCAGAAGTGCATTATTACAGCTTTTGTATAAACGCCGTGAATAAATGGAATATATTTTGGTTTTGCTTTTATTTTTTATCTCTAAAATAATGCTCGTCATATGTTCAAACTGACATTTTACTGACAAGCTGGAAAAGAATATTAAGGGGTTTTTAATGCCAGAAATAGACAGAGAAAATTTAATTTTCAGAATGCGATTCAGAAAATAAATGAAATTTAGTGAATGTATGTCACAGTAAATACTCTTCTGTTTGTTGGAAAAGTTACTTGAAAAAACATTACTAAGTAGCATGGTGGCTTATTAATGTAGTAACTTAAATAAGCAGAAAAAAATTACGAAAACCAAAACAAGATAAACTTTAACATGTTTTATGTTAAGAGCATTTATAAAATTTTTACTCCAGCATGTTCTCAATAAAGGTAAAAGTACCTGCATTTGGCAGAAAATCTACCTTTTGCATTTTACCTGGAAAAGTTTTAATCATTTCCCAAATGAAATCATTTAGATTCTGGAAAAAAAGTCATAAAACTGGAAAATTAAAGTTTTCTTCTTGGTTTTGTTGTGGGGTTTGGTTTTTAGGTTTTGTGGTTTGATTTTTTTTTTTATTCCTTGTTTACTAATGGATGCTAGCAGTGGTTTGAATAAAAATATCCCAAAATCTAGTAGTGTTTGGAATACCTAACCTTGTATGTGTGTTTGAAGCTAATAGTTGCTCATGCAAAAATAGTCTTCTCAAATGTTGAATCAAGAGGTGACTCACAGCTGGATTTGTGTTTTGAAACCTTCAGCAGTGATTTTGGTTGCTTTTTTCTGTCCTGGTTTACAAAAGTGCAAAGTTTATGTCCTTTTCTTGTGTTTCCTGCAATTTTGAAAGATATTAATTGAAACTTGATTAACAGTGGTTTTGGAAGAATATATGGTAGGACACATACATGCTAAAAATATTTGGTTTTAAAAATAAGTCACTTCCATATTCATGTCCCTATTAATCACAGCCTATGCTGTCAGAAAACTCTGTCCAGTGTTAAGATGTGTCAACAACATAATTAGACTCTCGATTTCTATTTAGAGTCTAAACTTCCTTTTTATTACATTGATATTCAAAAGATTCAAGTATCATTATTTTGTTAAAAACTGCCCTTGTTCATCTTAGTTACTTTAAGTAAACATATAATTATAAAATGGACTATATTACTGAAATCAAATTATCTTTTGGGAAAAGATTTTTCTGCTAGAACTTGGAAAAAGGAAACCTTGCTATGACTAGGGCCATAAGGGTGCTTAGCACAATACAGAAGTAAAACATGTGGCAACAAGCGGAGTGAGAGTATGAAAAAAATAATATATTTTTGTTCCCTAATTTGACAGTTTGAATTGTGTTGATGGGACTAATTTCTGGACTTCCTGAAATATCTTTTCAGATTTTGCTCAAAATCTTTTTGTCTTTATACTACAAATGATTTTTAAATCTTTCTCCACCACGTACTCTTATGCAACTGAGGAACCATGTCCTTAAGACAGTAGTAAAATAAAAGTCGTTGCTTCTGCTTTCTGTGAACCTGATGTTATTAGCTATGTTCGTCAGCAGTGATTCATGCTACCCTATTGAGAAATTTTTATTTCCAGGGAGTGTAGGAAGGTAGGATAGAGGACCTTAGTCTGTGGGAGATGAGAAAGCATGCTGCACAATCCTTCTTTTATGAAAACTACAGAGATTACACTATAACACACAGAGTGTTGGTCCAGTAAGACCGATTAGATACACATCTTCCTTTTAACTAGGCTGTATAAGAAGGATGAGAAAACAAAATAGATAGCTGTTCTATATATGAGTAAGTTTACAGTGAATCTATTTTTCACTCACTTTTTTGTAGATAGATAAATGCTTCAGGGATTGGTTACATCTTGCTGTGGGGCTGTGGGGACAACATGGACCTCTTCCTCATTCTGCCTATCACCCTTGAGCACACTGTGCATTGGGGAAACACAAATACCTTCAGAAGATCCAGGAGCGAAAAGTCCAAAGTTGCCCCACTTCAGAGGTAACTTCAGCACACCTTTTCCGCTACATGGCTGGAATGGTTCAAGTACAACTTGGTTTTATCTGTTCTTTTCATTCCTGCTCACCTTGAGGAAACGTGAAGGAATGAGTTTATGCTTGAGCACAGCAATTGTATTTTCACCTAGCCAGTACTGAGATGAAGGATGGTTCTTCACTCCAAGTTACAGAAAAGTTTGTCAAAATGTGATGATCATATCAAAGACTTCATTTCCTTTTATTATTTCTTTCTTTTCCTTTTTTTTTTTTTTAATTCTCTGCTCAGAATGAGGTTGTTATCTGGCAGTGTTCTCACTCCTTGATAAAGGCAACAGGCAAAAGATTAGTCTTGTTTTCTATTTCCTTGTGAATTTATTTTATTGGAGGATTAATTATTGTGATGCTTTGAACTGGCAGCATGTGATTTCATGTGTGAAAGCCATTGTGTAAGGAGTGTGTGCAACAGTCCTTGGTCATTGTGTGGCAAAATTACATTAAATTATATTCCATATCTCTATTATGCACAACAGAGGATTGAGAGCATTGAGAAAAGAGAGGTGCCATTTTGCCACTATTAAACCTCTGTGATATAGCCACACCTTGAGCCTGTGTGCAGTTCTACATCTCAAGAGAGAGGTAGAGATACCAGAAAATTTGCAAATCATACAAGACAGGCAGAAGCCAGAAGAAAAAGCTAAAAAGTCTGGACTATTTAGCTTGAGGAAGAGAAGACTGAGGGAAGTCACAAACAAGAAAATCATGCAGGTGATGGTAAACTAATTGCAGATCTATCTGCCCAGAAACCAGATCCTGTGCTAGACAGAATATTAACTCAATTTAGCAGGATATTCCTTGGGGTCTTCCTATTATCCTGGAAAGTTCTTCAGTTACCACAACCTACCTCTTCTCAACAATTCTGATTTTTTTCTCTGAAATATCCCAAATATTGAGATAAATGCATTTATCTTGAAACTTTTGTCATACTGAGACTACTCCTTCTGAATTCTTCAGTGAACCACAGGGAATTATGTTTTCATTTTATTGTGCATGTTTTTTAATGAAAATTTGAATTTTATATTAAAAAAAGACTATTTTTTTTGTCCTGATTTTCTTCATGTCTCTTCTATTTATGTTAATTCTCAATAAATACTCAAGTATTTAAGACAGTCAGACTTCAAATATTATTTTTATAACATCTTTACAGCATTGTACCAGTAGCAAGACTATTTATTTCAATGACGATAGCACATGCTGTTGGGCAGGGTAGTGTATTTCCATTGAGTTACATGAAGCAGTTGACCTAATAGGTCTCCAAACATCTTAAAGAATATTTATCTGCTATAAGTTCAAAAGGCTGAGCCAAAATGCCCACTAGAGACATTTTTTAACAAGGTCAACTCATAGAATCATAGAATAGTTAAATCTTTTCTGCCTCTAGCTGAAACTACATTTTGTTTACTAGTGCTGTTGATTAAAGCACTGTCTGAGACCATCTGAGACTGTAGCATACATGATGCAACCTTGCAAGGCTTATGCACAGCAGGGTATAAAGTCAGCTTTTGGAAAGAAAGAGAGATCCATGTCTGGTAACTATGAGTACTACCTCACTGATAATTTTCAATACTCGTAACATTCATGTAAGGTAGCGTAAGCAATGTACAGACCTGAGATTTGAATGTTGAAAAAGGCCTTTTCCTGAAGTCTGAGCAAAATCTTTTTTAGCAGTGCCTTAGCTTTTGGGGAACTCTGTGATAACATTTTTTTTTTTAAGAGTCTGAAGAGCAAAATTTAAATGTGTTGAAGAAGATAGTAACCCAGTGTAGAAGTCCTATGTCTTCTGCGAAGTTTAATTCCTCCTTACTATCAATCTTGCTATCTGTAATCCCCTAAACTCATTGTCCCACTCCCAGAAAAACTAACTAGAAAACTGGGCAAAGACTTTTTCAGTGAAAGTGATTTCAGATTGATTTTGTTTGTTTGTTTGTTTTTAAGAATGGAGCAACTCTTATCTGGCAAATGAACCCCACTACTTTTCCTAAGTTTTCCAATATCTCTCTTGGTAACAAGACACCTTGCTCAGAGAGATAATTGTGCCAAACAGTTGGCTATGGGTCATAATTGTGAATTTGGAAGCTGCAAGTCTCCTATTGACTTGAGAGCTTTATCTACATGAGGTGTCATTTGAGACTTGTGTTTCTAAGGGACTCTTTAATCACAATTTTTTTTTTTTTTAATTCTTCCCCATCTACACAATTAGTAAATTGCTGGCAACAATAGTAGAAAATTACTGAATAGAAAAAAGTTAAGGCAGAGTGATAATTTAGTCCATTTTAGTACAACGTCCCACAGAGAAATTTCCTATTCTGAAGTCGCACTTAAACTATTTCTGCTCTTAAGAATTTGCTACTTATCTGTGATAATGAGCATGTAATTTTCACTTTGTAATAATTTTAAAGGGCTCACATTTTTTTCCAAAGTAATGGTCTTTCTTCTTGCATTCACAAAATTGCCATTTCCCAATGAAGATTTTTAATATTAAGGCATAAATCTGGAGATATTACAAAACACAAATGATTCAAATCTCTGTTGCCACTTTCTGCTCCTATCTGTGCAAAGCATATGTAAAATGCTTCCAACTCTAGAATGACAGCATTTATACAGGCTTTGCACTTCCGCTATAAACTGATCTAGTATAAATGACTACATAGGCTCTGAATTCAGGGATGTGATACCCAATTTAGTTTCATAACTCAATATAACAATAATAACAATAATAATAGTAGCAATAATAATAGTAACAATAATAATAATAACAATGACAACTAACAACAACAACGACAACAAAAACCGCCACCACCATCTCCCTAGCCTCAGACCTAAAATCCATTCCAAGGAATAACGCTTCTTTTTGTT
Organism: Psilopsiagon aymara; assembly: GCA_024733675.1. Lineage (NCBI taxonomy): Eukaryota > Metazoa > Chordata > Aves > Psittaciformes > Psittacidae > Psilopsiagon > Psilopsiagon aymara. The sequence continues at coordinate 43,758 of JANRGW010029173.1, forward strand.
CAAGCTGGGATTTGCAATCAGTCTTAGAAAGATCTTTGGAAGGCAAACTGCAATCTCACTCAACAAACTACTTACCCATGTGCTTACCCTTAGCAGTCTTACTGGATTTAAGTGATTTCTGGGTAGTTTAAGTAGTTTCTGTTTCTAGGTATGAACTGGAAGATGGATTTCTCCTATTTTTTTCTGCTGCCTGGGAAATTTTCAATCAATATTCAAATATATAATACTGTAATTTGAATGAATTTGTAAAAAAGCCAAGTTTGATTTTATTCATGTTCCAAAAGATATTCTTTCTTTCCTTTTCTTCTCTTTTCCTCCATATAGTAGTTTTCTCCCTGAGAATTACCATTTACTATCAGTGTAATGCTTGCATTTTTAGCTTTGAGCATGCCTGCTTTTGTCATGTGCTAGCATTTGATTTATTATTTGTTCATCCTGACCTTCAGGCTTCACAGACAGTGAATTTATTTCCTAGGTTTTCAGAAAAGGGTCAAAAATAGCTTTTATGCTGCACAGGCTAAAAAGCAAATTGGTTCAGGTCAAGATAATGCCTGTACTGCCTCTATGACAAGCATTCCAAAATATTTCATGGCTTTCAACCATGCTGCAGTATTCACGGATGCAGGGAACTGGGCTGCCTATGTAACTTCAGCCTCTTTATACTCACTGAATAAAACCTATCTTTCTTCTAGGGAAAAAACCCTCACAAAATATTGCATATGTATATGCAATAAAATGCTATGATGGACAAACAGCAATGGCCTCCTGTTGAAGGAAATGAATGACAATAAGTGAGATCAAAACTTTTCAGCTGATTTATAGTTTGGTCTTAATAAAACGATAATTTTAAAGCCAAAGAAATTGGCAAATTTACTTAGGTGGAGGAAGAAGCATTGTTCTATTGAATTAAAACCAGCATTTTTCATTATGGATGCTACAAGGTTGCATACAATTTTCAAGTCAAGTCAAGTTACGGCTTAGAGAAAAAAAATTAAAGATATAGAGGAGAAAATAAAAGGCAGAATAAACATGTTTAGAAAATCACACTCAGTAGTGTGATTATTACACAGTCACAGGTTACAGTGAGTATTACAGTCACAAAGTTACAATTTACAGTCACAGGTTTTAACGAGTGAGAGAAAATTTACCTGCCAAACGTAGCTACCTATATCATCAATTTATTATTAATTAGCTGTAGTTTCTCTCCAGGACTGCACATCCAGGTTTTAAAAGGACAGACCTTATCCTGGGTGCCTGAAGTGTAAGAGAAGGTACATCCCAGCTGGGAATATCTACTTCATTCCCATGGGACTGGGTATCATGCTAGCCAGCAGTCTTTGTGGGGAGAATGTTTTTCAAATAGAAACAAATATACACTAATGTATTAAATGATCCCACAGAAGCTCATAACTCTGCATCTAAAGAAACATGGGTCAAGATTGCATTGGTATCCCCAAGTCCTAGAGCTGGACTAATGATACCACTGAATCCACTTCAACAGTGCTTAGACCCCCAGATAGTGGAATCATACTAGAGATGTTTTTCCCACAAATGTAACCATTAGAATACCCCTATCAGCCACATCTATTTTACGTGGGTTTGTGCTGTTAAATTTGTATTCTGTATACATACATTGTTCTGCCATCTTCTAGGTCAAACTGAATAGGCCAAACTATGTATTAAAAATAAGAAATTTTTCACAGTATTTACCTCTGAAAGCTGAACAGATGTAGCACACTCAATTAATCACTAAATGCATTGTGATTTGATTATTTCTGTACTAGAAGGCCCTTGAGCTCATTAAAGTCTCTGAGACAATAGCATACCCATATCTCTAAAGGATTAGCATGTTTCTCTTCTGAGTCCAGCTCACATCCAGGAGAAGGAGCTACAGTAGGGCTAGGATCAGTGCATCTGTTGCAGAAAGGGCGACAACAAGACCTCCAGTTTATGCTAGTATCTGAAAATTGATCAGCCAGACACATCTCCAGCTACAGTATAACTATCCCATTTTTGTCTGAGGCCTGAAAAAACAGGATTGATTTTTCTCCTCTTTCCAGTAGTGCAAACTTTTCTTAGTTGCCTTGCTTTGTATTTTGGTCAGGGAGTGTTCCTTGGGAAGCCTCACATGAGTAGCCAGTGGATTTTGTGGGGCAAGAGAAGTTCAAAATGCAAGCAGAATTGTTTTATGAGTAATCACCATCAGATTTTCTTTGATACTCCTTTCCAACTCCTGTCTCCCTTGCTGAAGATTTGAAACTGTATTTCCATGCATCCTTGAGAGTCCTTTCTGCTGTTTATGAGATGTGCAGAAGATGGGGAGTGAAGCTGTTTGCTTGTAACACAGTAACTGCTTTTTGGCATGCCCTTTCACTGCTTTTACTATAACGTTCAATGTAACAGCATTTGAAGTTAAGTTACAAGAGCTTTGTTCTCAGTGAGAAGTGAATTATTCATACACTAGCCCTAGAGAAAAAGAACACAGTGAGTAGTGAAGTGAGTTGTGAAATGTGCACAAAAGATGATCACTCAATTCAAGCAGTTATATAAAACATAAAGGACCACCCCTGACTTGAAAACAGCAGCATGGTCTTTCCTGTTGTTCAGCGCTAGTCATGGGTGATGGAAGAACAAGACAGTCTTACAGTCTTGCTACAGTCTTCTAATTGATCTGGACTTCGGTTAATCTAAATTAGTTAAGTTATTCTCTGCTCATTACACATTATTACTGAAGAAATGGAAAGGGCAATTAGGAAAAGAATAAACAGCAGTAAATGGTAGCTGAACAGATGAGTCAACAAGGTGGTCCATGTGTCAGAAAAGATGAAAAGACCAGAACAGGGAGGGAAAAAAAAAAGGCTAATACACTTATTCCCATGTCTAATGAAAAGTGAGGATAAATGGTTCAGGTTTTCAGTCTCACTCTTAGATAGCAAGGTGTGCTTCAATGACTCCCTTATTAATTCAGTGACTCAAAATGTACAGACTTTGACTAGGTTAAATATGTGAGGGTATGGGACTGGACCAAACCTTGAACATACCCTGAAATAGATGGGGCGAAATGATAAGAAAATTTTAAAATAAAGAAACAAAAAAAGGAAATAGGTCTTTTAAACAGTTTGTAAGCTATATCACTTAATAAGTATAAAAAGACATTTTAGTTACAACTGGCAAGTACGAGAAGCCAATCCCTTCAAGAACAGATGCTAGCAAGTGCTTTAAGTAAAACCTTTAGAGATTGATGTACTGTAGAGGAATTTGTTGATACACAGGGAAAAATTAGACTTACATTAGAAGATACAAGCTTGAAGAATGTTTGCTGGGTTTTGTAAGCACTCATTCTCTACCAGTGCTAGTATCAGTTACTGTTTTGTAAACACAGTTGAAAGATTTCTTTAGGTTCTGCATCCCCCTTCTTTTAGACTGCAGTTTATGGCCAGTAATGGGTTACAGCATTAATACGGTTTTTGTGTTCACCTACCCACAGTGATCATCATTTTTTTACCATTGATTGTTGGCAAGGAAATAGTGACCTAACTTACATGAAGGCATATGACAGAAGGGAATATCGATATTTCCCATTGCTTGTAGTAGAACTAGACCCAAAATTCATATTTTAATATATCAAGGATACATATTTGACCAATAGTATTGGAAAATCTAAAAATTCAACATATACCAGATCTTCAAAATTCTGACAAAGTGACTTAAAGATGTCAGTAAGAAATACCATTAAAAATTTTTGTTACTGTCTCTTGGATTTTGAACCAAATACATTCAGTCCAATCTTCTACTGGTAATTGTGAGAGAGTTTTGGTTTGTTTCACTCTTTTTCAGTGAAGGCAGACTTTTTAGGTCAAAAGAAACACAAATACAAAAAACTCAGCCAAAACATCACCCTACTATACCGAGGCTCATGAGAATCAGCAATACTATTATTTTATTAATTGTGTCTGTGTTTGTCCTCTGTCACTCGGAAAGACTCTGGATTTGTTACAGATGCAGCAAAAATGTCTTGCTGCAGAAGGAACTCTGACATCCAAATTAATCATTTTCCTTTGTGTGGAGTGAAATTCAAAATACACTGTTCAGACCCAAGTGATCTAGTAAAGATAATTGTGTCATAGAAAGCAATGTTAGGTTTTCTTGACACGAGCTAGACTGCTTTTCTAGAGAAATATGCATTTTGGATGTGAACAGTTTTCCAGGCCACTTAGGGGTGGTAAAGGGGAAAAGGAGAGAAGATTGATGGTAGCTGAGCCGACATGGTAGCTTTTCCAACTCTGTGAAGCCATTTGAGAAACAGAGCAGATGTGATTCTTCCTAGGTCATTCTCCTGCTACAGAAACTGACCACATTTCCAGACCCCAGCAATGGTTTTGAACCGGATGTTTACTGGAGTGCTGTAAATAAACAGTTGTCTTATGTTAGAGAGCTAAATAATTAAGTGGATGAGTAGGTTAAATGTTATTTTGCTAACACCTTCAGAAAATATGAAGTTAAAGGCCTCATCGCATGCTACATAAGAGATCAGAACTTCTCTCCAAGTTCCTGCAGAAAACAAATTGAACAAGTTTTAACTTACCTCATAAGTCTTAGCCATATGATTTGCTCTGATTCATTCTTTTATATAAATAGAGAAGGTGTCTTTTGTAATCTTCCAGAGGTTACACTGAATCTGCAAGTTGTGGTCACCAATTACTGGTACAGATTTTAGTAAAAAAAAAGAGCTAGGTGTTAAGTCATGGATATGTCAACTGCTAAAATGATTTGTCCAGCACAAATGGTCATATGGTTTATAATCATCCATATTTGCTATTGACCTCAAAATGTAGTCTCAATCTGTAACAAGTGTATTGTATTTTTTGTTTGAACCCTTTTCTTTCTCTGATTTCCTTTAAAATAAATGTCATTCATATAAACTTTTGTTCCCAAGAGGCCTGTCACAATTTCACTCATTTCTTTTGTCAGCTGATTTCTAGGGAGGGGTGCAATGCTGAACACAAAATGATAAGAGCAGTACTTTCATATTGCATTAGAAGTATCTCCAGCTTGGGACTGTCAAGGCACAACCAGACTCTGCTATCTGTACTGAGACAAATGCACTCTCATGCTCCCTTATTTGCTCTATTGTGGAAGCAGTGAGAAGAAGGAGCACTCTTCAGAGATTTCCCTGTAGCAAAGAAAACATGTCTTTCATTGTCAACTCTTTACCACCCCTTCTCCTTAAGACATCTCTCAGATGTGTGATTCTGTGGTGAGTAGTGTGCATGGATGCTTACTTAGATACTTAGATACTTACTTAGCCTTTACCAAGCATCTGAATATCACCCTATTTAATTGGCTGCAGATCTGACACCCAGAAGGAACATGGTGAGAAGCTAATAAAAGATCTTGAAGTCCTCTTCTGGCTCCAAGTATCTTTATTAACAGAAAGCACTTTTGGGCCCATTTTTCTTGATAAAAGTGTCAAATTATACTGTTTTTTTGAATGAAGGTTTAGGACCAGGTGTGAAAGTAAGAAAACAATGCTGCCAGATAAGATATTTTCTGCCTTCACCTCAAGCCTACGCTGTTTTAGCTCTCGATCTCAAAACATAGAGACTTGCAGAATCTCCTCTTTCCTCTTTGGAGGGGAATCAGAGCAAATAATCTGTCCTTCTTCACTGTTTGCTATGTTTTCTGATTGTTTTCATCCCGGGAGGGGGATGTAAGTTAGCTGTTTTAACTTACTACTAGGTTTCTAGTGGTATTTCTGACTGACTTGCATTTTGCTGTTATTTGTATATATTATATTATATAATATATATTTCTATATATTATATATAATATACATTATTGTATAGATATTATTATTTTATAAACTTTCAAATTTTTCATTAGACACACTTGGTTCTGTAAATACTTTCTTCATTTATTGTGTTTAATTTTCCTCCATTGTAAGTAACGGATTGGCTTAGCTATAATGTTCCTTATGTTTTGGATATTAATTTTACACACAGCTGGAAATAAGTTCTTCTGGGAATCTTCAGCTAAAAAGGTATTATATCTAAGACCATAAGTCTAAGACATCGAAACAGTAAGCCTTTATGAAAATGAAATGAGGCCTGATTTTGTTCCCACCAAAGAAATGTAATCAAATATTCAGGGCCAAGAGTGAAAGTGAAATGGCACCATGACCAGATTTGGACGGTCCACTTAGGAGACTGGTCTTTGGAATAGCTGCTGCATCAGCAGGGCTGTCTTAAGTAACGCGGAGGTCCCAGGAGCAGCAGATGTACAGCACAAGATCAAAAGCTGAATATCATATACGCAGGAAGATTGGGCTTGTTAAGTGAAGTAAAGCATGGAGACAAAACCAGTGACATCCTAGTGAGAGACATAGCTCTATCACAAAGGTCAGACAAGGACCTGCAAGCAGGGAACCAGAAGTGGCAGACAGCATTCCTTAGCTTGATAAATTGACGCTGCTTTTGGAAAAGGATAAATATGTTATCATTCTGCAGTTTGAATTCATCTTGATCATACAGATGACTGCTTCTTTGCAGCAACTGAGCCAAGAAACTATTCAGCACAGTGTAACACTTATGATTCTACTTAGCACCATCGATAGCTGCAGAATTAGGCACATAATCTAAACGCAGCTTTACTGAGGACTGCCTTGTAAAACAATGCATTGGTGCATTCTAAACCTCTAGAAAGGTATGGGATGGCAAAACAGGTTATGTGTTCATCATGTCTTCAGTACAGGATACAGAAAAGATCATTCTTTTGTTCCCTGAGTCTCCTTATTTTGAAGATCTGAAGCTAGTTGTTTTTCTTCATACCACTCATTTCAGATGAACTTCTCTTGCAGGACCCCAGATGATCCCCAGCCCACATTTGTCCTCTGGGTAGGCTCTGGGCACAGTATCTGGAAGCAGGAGTGGGAGGGTGTATGACTAATCTTGCTTTCCCACTCCTGGAAATATTCTCTCTCAGCAGCGCAGACGAAAACTGAAAATGAGTCCAATTAAAGTGGACTATACCAATAAACCGGGAACACATAGCAACGTTCAAGTGATTATGTAGGGCAAAACAGTGTGGTAGCCAACTGACTGCAATATCCTCTACTAAATTTAGCTCATATATCATACACACGGGTGGGTGGTATGTACTGCAGTCAGCTACCTTGGACTTGTTTGCTGTCTTATTGATTAGGTGTTCAGGTCTCAGCCATTGTAAATTCTTTTACTTCTTAGCGCATACTACGCTGCCTGGGGAGCTCATAGCTACAGTCCTGTTAAAAGACAGAGTTTTAAATTGTTTCTTTTCTCAGCATTCATTTATTCAGTTCCTTTTTTTTTCTCACTGCCTACTGCTTTTGGAGCTTAGTCGTGAGCTGAGCAATATACATTTAAATTGTTACTGCTGCAGTGTTTCAAAAGCCGTGTCTATCAGCTGAAATGAATCACTAAAGCTGCCTTATGATTTAAGCGACAGCTATTTTTCATGCAATTAAAAAATGTGCATGGCATAAACAAATGACTGATCAGATTTTGGCTCTCTCTTATTCATGCTGGGGAGTGTGTGTGTGTGTGTGTGTGTGTGTGTGTGTGTGTGTGAAAAACCTATCATCATTCATATATGCACTCAATATTTTGCATGACAGCCTTTTCAAAAATTATGAATGTAAAGCAATAGTCACTCCAGGGCAAGATTAGTTTTTTTCTAGCATGCTCATAAAAACAACCACAACAACAAAATCAACATTGATAGATAACTGAATGGTGGAGAGATTTCTAAAGAGTTGTGAGGGTATTTTCCAACAAGATTTTTTAATTTTATTACTTTTCAACTACTGTTGCTAAATATTGAATATTATCATTATCCCACTATGCATTTGGAATATTGGGGGTTCATTCAACATATATATGATTATAAGAAAATATATTACAAGTTGCAATGTTGGCACAACATGCTATAAAGGCGTTCCTCTCACTATTAGATACTCCTGATTTTGCCAGTCTCTCACTCTTGATGCTGGGTTTTTTGTACTTTTTTGAGAAAAACTTCAGACAAAACTGTTCAGCTGCTTCTGAGAATAATATTTCGAGAACAACTTGTCATTTTGCCAATTTTAAGTAAAATCAAGTAGAATTAGATAACAGTTGTGTTCCATCCATTATATAGCTCTGAGGACTTTTCATCAGGGGCTTTATATTTTGCAATAAAACATTATTTGTTTTCTCTTCCTTTCGGTGTTCACAGGAAATAATAAGCGAATTATAAGCACTGAAAAGATTTTTGTACTGAAAGATGTAGATTTCTATACATTTTCTATACATTTATAACATATAGTGTAAGATCTAAATTGACTGTAACATCTGCAGCTGATGGGAAAGGAAAAAGGCTGTTCTGAGAGCCATAATCTGCAATGGGTCAAACACATATGCCAGCAACATAGTAATAATCCTGTAATGCAGGAATGAGAAATAAAGCTGCCATGAAGGTGGAAACACAGGGAGGAAAACTGGAGCTGCAGAAGAAAAGAGAGTCAGTTTTGAGAAGAACCAGAGGAAAGACAGAAACAAGAAGTTGGAAAGGATAGAGACTGACACTGGATCTTCTATCTACTGTGCAGGTGTAACCACCTGTGCCACTGGCTTGGAGATACTGTGGGAAAAATATCAGCTATGCATGTAATTACAGAGCATACGAGAATGCATGTGCCAAGGCCAGTCAGCCAAACTCAGCTCTGCTCTTCCCTATCCTACACATTCCTAACTACTAGAAGACATTCCTTCACTAACATAACTTTAATTCATAATTATAGAATAAATTTGATACATATCTATAATAGCATCTTATTGTCCATTGCAGAATAATAAAAGAGCATAGTCCTACATGCAATATTGATTATTTTAAAAGAGAATTATTGTGCAAATATTTAGAACTACATTTTCTGTAATAAAATAAACAACAACCAAAACCTTTATTAGTTTTATAAATAAAGCTGTCTGAGATAGCAAGTTAGATTTAGCAGTAGTACAGAGGCAGATATATTTTGGCTACATAGTGGGAAAACCATTTTTTGTGAAGCAGAACAGCTGGACCTATGCTAAATAGAGAGTGAAGTATTAAACATGGTTATTAGCATTATACACACAGAGGGCCTGGTTTTCCAAAGAGAAAAATCTTTTCTGCCTTTGTTTTTGTAGAAGATCCTAGTGCTGCAGCAAGTAGCCTTTCAAGTCTTACAGCTGTACGCATTTTAATGCCACCTTATGTTCTTGTGCAGACTATCCACCTGGCAGGAGTAAGCTAAATATTGGTTTGCTGGAGTCCTGAAATTTCTCTAAATTGCAAGTGCAGCAAATCGGCACAAATTTGGCAGAGAACACCCTGCAGTGGTTCTATATCAAGCTGTACTGCATCCCACTGCAGCCAGGACAAATGCTGCATCCAGGAAGACTCTTGACTAACAAGAATTTTCCCACCATTCAAGTTTAAATGAATCCCCTTTGTCTGACCATGGAACAGACAAGTAGTATAATCTATATTGGTCAGGGTCATTTTCTTGGAGAGAGAAGCAGCTTAAATTAGTGGAAAATCTAAGAGATGTAAAAGGCTAGATATCTTAGTCATATAGCTAATGCATAATCACTGATTTCAGAGAAAACCACCCAATGTCCAGTTTCGCAGCATTAGACATGATCTATAAGCGAAAAGAATGACTTTTCACTTTACAGCATATGCAAATATCACAGCGAAATTTCAGGTGGAATTTATTGGATTAGATATATTCTGGTATTTATTATGTTATTGCATCTCTTTCTAACATATGTTTTCAGAGACATTTAGCAACTAGTGCTAATACCCAATGTTTTACTTCCTACCATTTTGTACAGCTAGTCCTGACATTTCATAGTTAAAGTATCCGTCAATTAGTCCTTATTTAAATCTAATGTCCCAAAAGAAACAAAAAACTTCAATTAAAATAAATAATGGACATGGAATAATATGCTAAGCATGGCATTAATCCCTGGCACAAAACACATGCAACTGTCAGTTTTCCACCTCAAATCAGTGAAATAAGTGGGATAGAATTTAAAGTGCCTTTTCATCTCCCAGAAAGCCTTAGCAAGCCTACTGATTTATGGGGCCTCATTTAATTTCTATATATCATGAAGAATTTGGTTGAATTGCTTTAATAGTTATTGCAGTAATGCATACAAGTCCTACACAGGATTGGAGCTCTTGTTTTCTGGGGTTTACACAAATGTTACTGCAAATATTAAATGTTATTGCAAATATTATAATCTTAGTGGGCAAGGTGAGTAGTTAAGAGGATTGAGAAGCTTGTAAATTTGAAGCTCAGTGGTAAACCCAAGAAAATAATGCGCTATGAGACAAGAAAGGGAGGTTATTGGCGTTAAGTGCTGAAGCATCCAAAGAAAATATAATTTGGAACGACCAAATTCCCTGAGAGATCAGGGAGAAATATTCCTCCCGAAGGCACATCAGAAAGCTTCAGGGAAGATCTTGAGAAGATCCCATTATGTCTTCTTGGCCTTTGGGCTATGCTAGTAAATCTATTCTTGGGCTTCTGCACAGCAAACTCTTGCTTATCGCTCTGCATGTTTCATCAGATAATAAAATATCCCTCATAACTCTTAGAGGTGTAAATATTACATATACAGTATTGCGCTACAGTAGAGTTTGTTTTCCTTCAAAAAACAGTTTCAGACACAATCAAGTATTTGTTTTCTCTGGTACCTTGACTGGCAACTGAGCTTTTTCTTGAAGGCAACATTTGTCTTCTCATTTAAATGTGAAAACTGGGTCTGAAATCACATCTGCAAAGGAAGCATTATTTAGTTACTGAGTAGTGAATGTTATTAATATGGCTTTCGCAATCCCTGAAGTATGCTGTGCTTTTTTTTACTTTTGAAAAGATACGAGGTATGCGACTGGAAAGAGATTAAAAGTGTGTACTGTCTAGCCCAGTTATGAGTTATCTTTATTTTCTCCTTTGTGGATGGCGGATTTAATATTTCACTGATGTTTTAAAATAATTGCACTTACTTCATATATTTTCCTATTGTCCTAATTCCCTTTTTACCTTGAATATTTTCAGCATTTTCCTCCTTTCCTCTCCAGATTATATCACAAGTCTACAGTCTACCTCCTACAGTTTCAATTTAATCACAGGTCAGACAGAAGTTTACTAACTTTCCTGTTGTATCACAACTTAAGATTTACTCTTTAATCAGCCTGGAAACCTTGTGTTGGACAATGGCTCCTGCCTATGGTGATTTTCTGGGATCTCTTCCTGCACTCATCCCAGTGTAGCTGTGCTATCTGGTTTCCTGAAGTCTGCTTGGAGAAGGTCTTTCAGACAGCTTTTGTTTCCGTTTTTGTAACGGCTACGTCAATAACAGGCTCTGATTTTTGAAAGTTGTACTTTTCTAAATTGAGTAGCTTAGGTTACACCAGTGGTGCAATCAGGAGTTGCACCTGCACCAAGCTTGAGGTCACTGGGCTGAAGAGGCTGCAAGACTGAGCATGGTGCCCAAACAATGAAGGTGTGCAGAAACACCTGTGGGAGTTTTCATGAAAGAAAAATAAGGTGCCAGGAAAGTATTGTGAATGATAACTGGTTCTGTTGTGAACAATTTCTTGGTAATGAGAGTAATCGTTGTGGAACCTGTATTCGTTACTTTCTGGAGCTCTATGGCAATATAGTACTTCTATCTACAATGTAGAGAAGGTAATTTTAAAGCCAGATACTGCTGATATCACTGCATGTAAAAGTTGACTGAAGAACTTTGCTTTTAGTTTTTTCAGAAGTTAAGGAAGATGTGTTTCTTTGGTTTCTTTTCTTTTGCAGAAAAGTCATGAAACTTTATGTTTGGTATTTAGTTATGTTAAGATGTCCTTCTTCTATAAGAAAATGAAAATATTCCAGATTATAAATTGAAATTCTGCTTTTAATATGACTCTATTTACCCAATTTCCTGAAACTGTCAAATTCATTGCTATGGGTTATAGTTTCTGATTTTGAAATTTTTATGCTGGTGTTAAATGAGTCAAAATTGATAATAAATTCTTGTTAAAATGTCAGGAAAATAAGTTTATTATACTGACAATCATAATTATAATGGCATACCATACAGTTCTGTAATTTTTACAGAACTCTCTTCAAGATCCTGTAAGGCTACACTTCTCAAGCTGGGAGGAAAAAGTTTCAATCAATGAAGCAAGACACCACTTTGAGACAAATAGCTTTATTTGCCCCTAGTTTAATACAGATGCTCAGAAACGACTTCTGATTGACCTTGACTTTAATCAAGCCCAGACTTTCTTGGCTTATACTAACTGATGTAATTCAGAATAAAAAAGTGCTGAAACCAATGAGCTGATTGCCGCAGCTAGAAAAGCTGAAACATGGTTAGTTATGTGTTTTAATGCAGGGTTTCATGGTATACCTTCTGTTATGTGCCAAGTTCAAGCAAACAGGTTGATTTACTACAGCTTTAATTTTACCTAGGAATGCGGATTTTGTTTAAGAGAATAATTTCAAAATCTCCTTTAAGAGGCCCATGTCACTGAGGTGAGCGAAACAATACCAGTGCTAAAAGTATGAATGATAATAGAAAGCTTCAAAGGTCACTTTTGTGGTTTCCTCTGAAATAAAAGATTTTTAATTATAAAACTACCAAAATATACAGCTGAATAGTAGTTTTTTATGCAACATTGACTCTACTTATATGAGTCCTTTAAAAAAGAGAAAGAGAAATCAGTGAAAATTAGGTACCAAGTATGTTGTTTCATATTTACCAGGTGCAGTTAAATACTGATCAATTTGAGTAGTTTTGCATATTGAAAACCTAACTCTATTAACTCTAATTTTTAGACAAAACTTGAATTACAACCTATACATAAAGTAAGCATAATCTCCCAATTTAAAGAAAAAATCGAAATCAAGGCACATTTCACTCATAACAGCATCTCACCGTGGTGCTGATGTGCAGTAGAAAAGTGCTTGCATTTTAATAAGAAATCCTTGTCATAGAATGTTCAACAAATACTTTAACTGACTTTTTTAGGGGGCAAATCACTGCAAGGTTGTCTAGGGCAGACAAATCACTAAAGCTTGATGAAGTAATTATGAAAGCATTTTTTCCACAGGTGAAGCAGCTCAGAAGTCCCAAAGTGTCTAGATTGTACATAATCTGGTGTAGCTCTAATGATCATACTATAAACTCTGTCTGTAAAACCAGCAAAGTGAAGGAGATAGGCAATTCTTGTATACTACCTAGCAACTCTTCAAAAACTTGTTCTTAGTTTTTTGGTAGTAAAATGGAAACACAAGGCATAATTAAACGTGAGATGTGTAGATGAAGAAACACTGAATTCAGCAAGGAGCTGAAGGAGAAGCTCCTGCCTCTATCTCCCAGGTAATTATTGGGCTACAGCAAAGTATCTGCATGAGCTTCCTCCACCAGGAGGGGTGTATTTCATGTCGCTGAACCACTACGAGTGTGTTCAGCTGGAACAAGCTCAGAGGAGAAGCACACAGAAAGATGGAAATACTGAAGAAAACATGTTTATTTGCCATTGCACATAGATGGAGAACAAAGAACGCCTACAGGATTTTGGTTGTTGAAATGTGCACAGGACAAAATGTGTGGGTTTTAGACCAAATTCATACTGTCTGTATCAGCTCTCAAGTCTACAGGTATTTATTAGAATATATAAACAAAATATCAGCTCACTTAAAGGGACAGTGCTCGCTCTACATCTTTTAATTGCTTCCTGTAAGGTAAAACCCTCACCTATGATTCTGTGAATTGCTTTCTCTAAGATAAAACCATCACCTAGTTTTATCCAGAAAGTCAACTCTCTGGCTTTCTGTATCGCTGTATAGCATCTAAAATACTAGTAATTTAAAATAATCACAGACCACTAGGTGAAGATACGAGTCTGCTTACTGTGGGGAGCTCATATATCCTGAACACTGATTTCCACAGAATCAGGGGAAGACATAAGAGAAGAGTTAGAAAGCACACAAGAAGTATGTTACTTGAAGACTGGGATTATAAAGAGAGGACGAGAAAACAAAAAGAAAAAGATCAGAAGGAACTAGGCAAAAAAGCAGGCAAAGCACTGTGAGAAGAGCATTACAGAGTGCTGGTGGGAAGCCAGAAAACTGCATTGAGGAGGAGGATTAGCAAGCATGGTAACGTATGAGGTATCTAAGGGGGATGTTCAGAAGTGAGTTTTCATTTTGAGCATTCTGTTGGACATGGAATTAAGCTTCTACAAGAGTCTTAGCTGAGGTTTCTGTGGCATGCAGGTGTGAGAACTGAGTCTGCATTTATGTGCTGTATTCTCTTCCAATTCCAGCATATGTTTTCAGTTGAAAATATTCAATATATTTTAGAAAAACCCTATTTTCTGGAGATCTGCTTTGAAAAAGAAGTAAAACAGAAGAACTAAATTAAAATCATAACTCTCCATTGTTTTGGAAATGAAGGGTTATTTTCTGCCAAGTAGAATAAACCTTGATATTTGTTTTTGTTCCCAAAATAAAATGAGTTGCTACAATGCATTATGTAGAGCTGCAAGTCATCTTCATAACCCCAATTATTTTTAGTTTTTTTTTATTTTCTCTTTCAAATGCAAAGTCCTTGACTGGAAGATAATGGTCTATTACGTAAATATCCTTGTGGATAGTACGAAGAGTGATAAATATATGGAAGCCATTGTGAGAGGGATAACATACAATAAATTCATTTTAAATGAATATAGATGAAGAGCATGTATTATCTTGTGCTGCAGAAAGTTTGTGCAGCCAGCTTGGAAAACTGCTTATATTTCAAAAATGTTTAGTTTTTTTTGTTTAAAAGATTACAACTGCATGTGTGCCATCCATTCTGAGAGCCCTTGACCTTAGGAGATGAGATACAGTCACTCAAAATAGCTAGTACAATTACTATTTAAGAAAAAGAGAGAAAACTTTGAAAACTAAGGCAAGAGAAGTGATCTGCTGTCATTGAGACTCATCAGTAACCTCATTGTTTCCTGCCATTGTCTTGTCTGTTAACAAAGAACTTCTATAGATTCCCCACAGCCTGTTGCAGCATTGGAGAGCAGCTGTGGCCATATGGTAAGCAATGCTAAACTGATTTACACAATGTCACCCATTGAGGAAAGACCCACTATGGCAACCAAACAGCCAGCTGCTGCAGTTTATTTTACTACAGAATCGATGCTTTTGTGGTGAAGTGAAGGACTGTAACTTCTCAGGAACTGAAGTATGTCCATGGGGCTACTCCAGATAGGAATCAGACCTAGGGGTTGAGGGTAGCCACAGTATGGGCTGTAGAAACTTCCTCATGGATTGCTACTTTCCAGCAGCAGAACAGCTGGTTGGTCTGGGTGACCTGTCCCATCAACAGCCCAGTCACCCTCAGATGAAGGCAAAGTGGTACCTCAGGTTCTGTGACAATCTGGAAATCCCTGTCAACAGCTTGAAGAACAGGTTGGGACACAGGTATACACATGACCCAGCTCAAACCTCACCAAAACTTCTAGGTGAGGGGCAGACCCATACTGGGCAGGGGACCCTGCTGGCACTGCTCAGGGCAATCAGGACCCATTGGTGCACACAGATCTGGCGCTTCTGCCCTGAGATGTCACTCACTGTGGGGCAGAGAGAGTTTGTTCAAACTGTTTTGATATTGGAAGGGTGACTTTAAAAAACAGTCTCCTCCAGATCACCAGTATGAACAGCCTGTTTTAAACCTGGACTTCCAATCTGAAGTGTGCAGAAATTATGAACTGTAAGCAGCCATCCAAACACATCTGGCATCCAGCAGCAGGCCAGTTCCATTCTTCAGGTACAAATATATACATATGCTAAAGCTAATAGGCATTGAGAGTGGTGGAGCTCTCAATTTGTCTGCTGACAAAGTACAGGAATAAATTTATGACACTTCAGGCAGGTGGATATTATCCATCTCTCATTTCTGTAAGGTTATTTTACTGCTTATGTTCAGTCCAGCCCACGTCCATCTGCACGCTTTTATGATAATTTCCATGTTTTCAGTCTGAAATTGGCAGCTCAGCTCACTGTATATCAAGCCAAACTCTTGTGGGTCATCTCTGCCTTTATCATTTCCCAAAGTCATCATACGTACAATCGGAAATTAGGAAGACTGCTTATGCAGGGCTCTTTGTGCTGTCCTGGAGTCTTTAAGAGGTTCTTTTTCAGAACAAGCTGCAAGTCATGTTGCAAATGCTGATATTGAAGAGCCAGCATTTCCTACCTCCTATTACCTCTGTGCTTATCCCCGAGACATTTACTTCCATTAACAACACGACACCTTTGAAAATTGAGTGCATTCTCATCAAGTTCATTCCCAATTGAAGCCCTTGCAAGCTGCCTTTAAGCTCTGCTGACAAGACATTCTGTCAGCCCCACTTTTAGGCTTCTTTCTATAATGATGATATATTCCTTTAAGATCACCATAATGGTGTAACCTGAAGTCCTCAGCTCTTCTGGTAATGGGGCTAACTTTAAAAGCTATAAGCAGTCTCTAAGCCTGGCCTCTGAAGCTCTGTTAATAAAAGAGTGCATGTGGCTCTGGGTTTAATACTGCCTCAACTATACCTGGCAGTGATGGAATTATATCAGAGGTAATAAAAGCAAGACAAATGGATAAATAAAAAGGTACTTACTGTAGATATATACATAGGACACATAGAAAAACAGAATGATAAATTCCATCTTGATCTAAATATAGTTCAAAGCAATGGACTGAATGTTGCTTGATCAGTTCTGTGCAGATACACATTAGCAATGTAACACCGGAAATATGGTTCACACTTGCCCACTGAGAAAGAACAGGTGAACTGCACAGTCCATTGTCAGGCCTCAGTTCTTGAGCTAGAGACACACACATGGGGGAACACCCCTCCACACCCCATTACACAGTGACCACACCCACAGCTTGCCATTACAGGTAGCTGGGAAATGTGCATTGAAGGCAATACAAAAGCAAATAAGCAGTCATTCTGATTCAGCTCTTGTTACTTTTCTTCACAGTCTTGATTTGTTTGTTCTTTAGTGGTCCTTCTGAAAGCAAGCAGATGGTTTTAGAGACAAAATGTGATATGGGGATGAATTCTAGTCTTAAGCATCTTAGTCATTTGGGAAAATAAAACAGTCATTTGGCTGAGGCTTTTCTTCTCCTAATTTTTAAGCCCACAACTTTCTGATTAAATCTTACTAAAACAAAAAAAATGCTATGCTTATTTTCTCATCTTATCCTCCATTACAAAGAGTTAAATATAATTTCAGGTGCAAATACAGGTTTCATAGGAGGGGATGTATAGTAACACTTAATTCCTAGGAAACCTGCAGAGTGAATGACTCCAGAAAAGGCAAACAAAAGGGTAAACAGCATATTGCAAAGTTACTTCTGACCATTTCACCCATGATAATGAATTCTTCAGCTCATTCAATCCACGAGTCTTTCATGTCTGTGATATTGTTCTCCTTCAGAACAACTGCAACCACCAAATTAACAATTGATTTGGCAGAAAAGGCTTTCCAAGATTCAGAATTCAAATGCTTTGGTAACCAACAAATCATAATAAATTTTTAGTATTTTTCTGTCTCAAAGATATCCTAATATTACTTTCACAAGTGCAGCAATAATTGTTGAAAAGCACAGAGGAAATTGCTAATAATGTCCTGAGAACCTGGCCTCTTTCAAGCTTATGATAAAACTAATTTACAATCGTTCATCTTCCCATCAATTCAAGAGAGAATATAATTCACCTTTAGTGCTGGGAATTCTTAAGAACATATCCCAGAGAAGAGTCAAACACTTCAAAGATGAAACATGTTTCACACTTCTTAAAGCATCTTTTGCTATGAATTACCATAAAGCCCTCTTATTTTTTAAAAAAATATCTTTTAAATCTACTTGCAGCTATGTAAATGCTGCTGCCTGAGGTGCTAAACTGCAAATAGATTTAAAGGTTATTTGTTTTCAAACATCCTGTTTCTCTCTTTTGAGAGCTGCTTCATCTCCAGCTGCAGGTACTTCAAAGATAACCATTTGAGAAATGGGCTGCAGCTGAAATCAGGAATAACTTTTAGTTTCCGTGCTGAACAAAGCATGATTTGAAGTTATATGCACTTCAAATGTCTTAGTGAAAGATAATTAATTACTGCTTTTAAAAAAAAAAACAACCTACATAGCTCTGATGAGTTTCTGTTTTATTCATTTTAATCTCTTGTACAATAAATTATTGTACTGTATAACTCCTATTAGGTACATATTATGCTATCTCATTGACCAAAGGCTTTCCCTTTTATCTTCTGCAAACACCAGCCTGAATCTCTATTTGCTCCCACAGAGGTGATTTGTGTCTCTCATACCAATAAGTGTTCAGGCTCATGTCGGACTTCTTGCTGTCAAATGAAGCTATTCTTGTTTTCAGTCTGTTATTTCATTAGTACTTACAGAATAGTTTCAATACAGGAATGAAGGAAAGGGCTGAGTCTCACCTTGTTTTTATCCTACGCCTTAATTCCTTTGTTCTCCAGTGAGATGGTCCGCATTTCTATTCATAGGAGGGGGAGTGGAGGAATGGTGATATGTGTTTAGTTTTGAAAAGAGTTTGAATCATTAAGGATAGTAGATCAGTCCTGTTAAGGACAAATTTTGAAATTATTTAAGTTAATGCAATACAAAAGAGAGTAAAGAGATGGTGAAGAATTAAGAAATCTTTTTTTTTAATTCTTCTCTATAAAGGCTGTGATGGGTGAGGTAGTGATGAATACATTACACAATTAGAATCAATTTTTTCTTTTCAGATAAGTTTTAGCTGTAAATGCAAGCTATTCTGAAGGCATTGCACAATACAAATGAATGCAAATTTTAAAAAGGAATAGCTTTAAAATGTCAATGTTTATAATTAAGATATTTAACACCATTACTGTTGTTGGTTCTTACCATAGTATTATCATCATGATTTCTGCTTTGAAGTGAGATGTTGTGACAAGGCTTACTGTCATCTATGAGCAGGTAAACTCAGTATATAAGCCATTTCAGTAGTTGTTTAATTGCAGTGCCATTTTGAATTATCATTCCAATGTGTTTGGAATGCCTACTTTGAGCATTTCTAGTGAGCAGCACCACAACAACTGAAAAGTTACAAATGAAAAAAAGGATGTTTAGAACAATTATTATAATGTGTTTAAATTCTATTATTTAGGGGATTTAGAGTCTGGGCAATTATTGACCTTTTATTAAAATCCACAATTTTATTCACCCTTTGTGTTTTGAAAAGACAATTAAAAAAAGGAATGTTTTGTTTGCGGATGCAAGCTCTTAACTACAAATGAAGGCTGTGGGAGTCTGAGCCGAAGTGGCCACTGTGTAACAACTGTTTGCTGATTCTAACATGCAGACCTCAAGACTGTCATGGATTATATCTTCAGGAAGAAAAGAAAAGCGCTGTCATTGAAGCTCTGTTGAAATTTTCACCTTTTAGACATTTGCTCTTTGGAGTTATGTTAGAAAAATGGGTTGGAGCTTGGGCTCACTGCATAATGTATGAAAAAAACAGAGAGCTGCTGAAATTTCAAGCCTCTAATGAGAGAACCAGATATAGTTGATCAATAGAACAATACTGAGAATAAAGTGTTTTGAATCTCACATTTCTCCAGGGATTTGCTGATTTCTTCAGTTTTATCAACTTCCTTCAGGATCCATAATGTAGAGGGCTGGCATTTTTTATATTATTGTATGTTTTTCCTGGCCTATTGGAGTTAGGACTGTGACAGATGCTGCTTCTTTGTAGATTATTACTCCTTCTAGGCTTTGGATTGTGGTTTGAGTTGCAGCTGTACACATCCATGCTATGCCCATCTGCCATCAGGTAGGGTAACTGAGAGCTCATTCATTTTGACCAGGATCTGACAGGGTTACTGTTGTCTTCGTCCAGAGCTGTAGTCCCAAACCTAACAACTCAGTAATCAAAAGCCTTGAAATTATTTCTCTGAAAACGGAGTAGAAATGGTACGAGGCTGTATCTCTCAGAAGATGTCCAAGCCAGCCTCCTCCTTCCATGGTATGTCAGAATCTTGTGATGCCTTTTTTTTCTTAAGATTTACTTAGTTTGCACTTTCTTAGACCTGAAAGAAAGAAGAAATAGTTGATTCTTTAAATAAATCTGATCTTCCTGGAGTCTAAAATGTATTTTCAAGTTAGATATATTCTGTCCACCCTGTTCTAACATTTGAAACTTAGTCAGACAATCATTAATATCTGAACTCTGAAGGCTGAGTAAAGGCA
Organism: Psilopsiagon aymara; assembly: GCA_024733675.1. Lineage (NCBI taxonomy): Eukaryota > Metazoa > Chordata > Aves > Psittaciformes > Psittacidae > Psilopsiagon > Psilopsiagon aymara. The sequence goes on from JANRGW010029173.1 coordinate 64,118, forward strand.
TTAGACTATTTTTGTCCAGTTAGTCCAAATTGGTGTGGAGAAGGGTCTATGCCAGCCAACCGGTATTCCTCTTATTGATGAGGAATCTAATAGATCCATTTAACTTGAGATGCTTTCTGGTTTACACTCACTTGGGATTTTAGGGATATGATTTTCAAAGACTGCAATGTTTTCATCCAAGATAAAGTTCACATGGAGTAGGAAGACGACTCAGAAAACTTGCAGGGTTCCTCCTCACGCTATCAGGTCTTGGCATTGCAACCCAGTTAATTCTTCAGAGACTTGCAATGAAAAGAAGCCAAAACTTTTGGGTGTTGCCACTCCACTATGCTGGGCAGCACACATATCTTGGAAACTAGTCTGACATTGATTACCCTTGCTCTTATGATATATGCTCCTATAAAGGGCATAGAGCACAAAATGGGTGTTGATGCTGTCTTGAGTAGGATTAACAACAAAATTTATAGTCCTTATTTATAAGTGGTCTTTTTTTCTTATTTATGGTTTGCTCTTTGTACATGACAGTGGCATTTAGTGACTGGATCAGACACAGAAAACTATTCAGGCAGACAGTTTACTCCCGTTTCTGGCATGTGTCTTATTTTGGAGTAATCCAGAGGGTGAGTGAGAAGGAATGTCTCTAAAGATTATATTCAGGAAGAATGAACGTGTTTGCATGCTTCTAAACCTAGAGCCTTTGTCTCATCTTGCCTTCTCTGACATTACATTCGATCTCAGAAATTAAAAATACATTAAAGCATAACCCTTTAACTATTGACAAAATGATACCACAGCTCTTTCAGAAACCTAAATAGCCACTTTTCATACCATGATATATGATGCTGCACTGTTTTTGATATCCTTCCTTAAAGAGGAATTATTTTAAAATATCACTTCACCTTTTTTAAACTTAGCATATGATTTTCATCTAGATATTAAAAAATTCTCAGAGTTTTCCAAAAGGCTAGCATTGCCAAAAGATACTTCTCCTGGTTTTCCCCCCAGTATTGACACAGCTGTGTTAATGAAGCTACTGGAGTTGCCATGTAATTGAACACTGGATATATATCTGGTATTTTTCCAGTTTCTCCAGTTGTGCTACTTAAGATGCTGCTCTAGCTGAATTTAGAAGACAGAAATTAGTAGGACAGTTGGTTCTTTTTCCCATTTTTTTCTTTTCAGATGGATGTGACATTTTTGGATACTTTTTCAATTGTGCTAAGCATACAGAAACACTGGGGTAGTTACTGTCTCTGCTTCCAGTAAGTAACAAAAATACCTGCTTACTATGGCAAGCTACTCTTTTTTCTTACTGTCAAGTATAGAGTTACCTTGTTCAAGGATGATTTAAATGCAACACCTAAGAATATTTTTGTGTATAATTACCATTAGATAAGTAAGGACAGTGTTAAAAAAAAATAAACCAAACACAAACAAAACAAAAGAAAAAAATCAAAACAAAACACAAAACCCTCCTACCCTAGCATAGTAATTAATCACACAATCTCAACAGTGTGTATTTCACCTTTCACACTGTGCTATATTGAATATATTGAGAAGTAATTTATTTAATGTCCTTCAGAAAAGATTCAACAATGCATTTACAGGCCACTTTATGCATGCAAAGATCTCCTAGCTCAGCTGAGAGCTAAAAACCTTACTGTACTACACTAAATCTAAAGTAAACTGTCGTGGCTAAGTTTGAGATGCAGCTCAAATGCAGTCCTCTGGTTTAGATTCTGGTAATGCTGTTTCATGAATCAGTTTGCTTCTGCCAGTAAAGTTTCAGTTAAAGAATATTTATCTCTGGGATGAAGGAAAAGCCATCAAGACTGCTACATCTTTCCCTAAAATAAATACAGATGCTTCAACCACAGGTGAAGTATGTTTTGTATGACTAGAGGAACACGTCATTTTCTTAGTCTTGTCCTCGGCAGTAAGAGACATCTATGTCACTTTCAGTTGAGGGAAATGCCTCTGATTTTAAGGAATGCTGAAAGTACTTCCTTTGGCTCTTATGATCCCTCTAAAAAATAAAATTAGAGGGAGATTGAAAGTTCTGCCACAAGTTATTCTTTAGTTTATGAAAATGTATTTTATTGAATTAGCTATTATGAGGATAGGGTAGCCCGAAAAAAATCTCCTCTTGAATTTTAAAAATTGACATTTTGGTTCCCTAGCAGCTCATGAGTGCTTTTGGTTATATAGCACTGTACAGTGTCTCTCTACAAAGGTCTTTTTGTGTTGTGCAAAGTCAAGGTAAGCATGAAAGAGACTCTGCTTGCTTTTGAGCTCTGTGGCTCTGGAAAATGGAGACTGGATGTATATTAATCAAAGCAATTACAGATGGGAAAGATGCTGGACTGCTTCCTACAGGTTTTCAGAGTGGGAACGAGAGTGAGTTTTTTAGATAGCACAAGTATTGGGTATCCCACCACTATCTCTGTATTCTATGCAAGTCACAGACAGGAATTTTCTCCAAAGTATTAGGCTTAATATTTGCCCCATCAGTGTCATCATCTACTCAAGTTAAAGCTCTTTTACTGTTTTTAAAAAATGTGATCTTTCTATTCCTTCATGTGTGTAACCTTCAACTACTAGTAAGAATTTATCTCATTTTAAAAGACATCTTTCAGATCACTCCAAATACAACTTTATCTTCCTGTTTATGAAGGAGAGTCCATTTTCATTCAATTTTTAAATACCAATAGAGGTCCAAATGGAACACAATATATTGTTATTATTCCTGTTCCTAATAAGAGGGTACATACCCAGCCAAGGATGGGAAACTACAGCTACAGACACTGCACAACCATGCTTTTAATACTGATAGAATTACAGTGTTATATGTCAATATTTTAGTTACTCAGTTCCCTCTTCATACAGCACAAATGTAACTCATTGATGGAGAGAGTCGTATTCCCACAGGATTTCTGTATATGATATTTTGAAAATAATTGCCAAAAGAGAAGGAAATAAGGAATAATATGGTAAAATAAGTTTGATGGAGATTTAGAACCATAAACCCTACTATGTTAATAATGACAGTCATGAGGCAGGAGAGAGTAACCCTGCTTGTTACCTTCAAACGCATCATGGCCTTACATGTTCAATTAACCCCAACTTAGATCCAGATCTCTCATTGTCCAAACAGCAGGTGTGGTACAGTGGCTTGTTTCAAAACTTTTTGATTGACACTCTCCTCTGAGATGAAAGATGGGTGTGGACGAGGGGGCAGCTAACTCTGGGGACCATTCCTTCCAAAACAGTGTAGCTTGTGAGGATCATAAAGAAGACCTGAGTCAGATGGTGTGAAGGGGCTCTGTTAAAGATGGACTACTCCTGACTTGCAGATATGGACAGTTTTTGCCATCTTCCCTGAGGACCAGAAACTGTTGCAGGAGGAGAGGGACTTCAGCAGATGTGTACTCATCTGGTCAGACATTTTTCTAGTGTTAGTTTTTAAAGAAGGTTTCAATATATGTTATATTATTGTTCATGGCATCTTCTACTGTCTCTCATCTCCTATATATTCCTTCAGAATGGATTACTCAGTCTTCACAGAGTGATCCTGCTGTGTACTGCCTGAAATCCTGTTCTTAAATTCAAAGACAGTTGTATATGAGTGACACAGAAGTAAGTCTGTCAGCTTTCCCTTCATATGGGTATCAGCTCTCATGGCATATATATCTCATTCCTGCATCTATCAGCTCCTGAGCTATCATTTTTATCTGCAAGAATTTATATATGATTGGAAGTGGTGTGCTTATGGCTAGAGATCCTTTCACACAGTTTCAGAAGCAACACCTGATTATGTGCAATTACTGCTGGGTTTGAGCCCATGAGCCTTTGTAGCTGAACTGCCTTACTTCTACAGAGAATGTGGGAACATTTGAATTTAAATCTGTTCTCCTTTCACACTTCTTCTCTCCATTTCTCATGTTCAAAATTACTATTTTTTTTTCTTCAAAAATATGTGAATTATAGCCACAGACTGTGAATAGCAGAGGTGATGCTATACCACAGAGGGCAGAATGAAGAGAATGAGTGATGCCTGACCTTTATGTTGAACCTTGGTACAGAAGGTACTGCCATAGCAGATTGGATTTGTAGGCACATTTTCTAGAGCAATCTAAAGGAACAATGTGGATAGCTAAAGTTCAGTTTTAAGTATATCCTGGATTTGAGAACACAAGTTCATGACTGTTGATCACAAGTCATACAGAGCTCTGTATCTGTCTCCACTGTCCAGATTCTGTTATGTTCTACTTTGATGTCTTTTTCAAAGCTGCATTTTATAGGCTAAACAACCACTGGTAGTCCAAATGACTTCCATAGATAAAGAAAACAATGACACAGTAGCCATTCTTCTTGTATCTGATTTCTGAGCACTGGGCTCTACTGTGCAAGAAGCCCTGCTGAAGGCTAGGTTCTACTTCCCATGTGAGCTGCACACACTGTTGGCACAATCATTTATGTACTGTGAGTATATTTTTTTCTTCCCTAGGCATGGTTTCAGCAGTAGGGAAGGAAAGGAGATTCATCCTCGATTGTCTTGCTTTCCCTAGTCCTGCTTCATTTCGCCCATTGACCTATGTCTATAGCTTGCTGGATGTCTTAAATTCTAAAGAGCATTCTACTTACAACCTCAGCAATGCATGTCAGATCTACAAGCCTGTGTTATAAAGGTTTTCTTAGTTGGAATTTGGCAACTATGAATACTTATGTAGCTATGTAACTACCTATTTTCTAGCAATAGGAAGACTTCTATGGTGAGTTTTAACCTGCAGCAGCTGACTGGAGAAATCTTACTGGCCACATTATTTTGTGAATGAGTGAGGTGATGAACTGTAGATATTATACAAAGTTAGTGGGCACTGACACCCAGAAGCTGTATTCAGGAAAATGTCATCCTGAACCCTGCAATAAGGGAAAATAATTTCTCGTTTATGCCACATACATGCAGTAAAAAAGTGAGATATGGCTTGATGCATGGAGATGACACTGAGTCACCATATTGCATGTATAATCATAAGTTATGATGCCAAAGATAGAATAAAATAACAGCTTGACATGAATTTTCTTATATTCTATATTCCAATTGGAAATTAAGAAAAGTTACTATGGCTTTTATCAATTAATGTTTTTTATTCTTCCCCTCTATTTGTCACATTCACTGCCACAGAGTTATGCTGTTTCCTACTTGGGGTCCAGCTGCAATGATTCTGCTTCTATTTCACAGGGTAATCCGCCAGAAGTTTTCAAAAAAGTAGTCCTACCAGTCAGGGGACTGCTCTGAAACACAAGCTCCTGAAAGAGAGGACAGGAATAATAATCCTTTTAAGCAGGAATATGAGATTTACTTTAAGTGAAAAGGGGAAAAACCTTCCTCAGCTGCTATGGACTCTGACAACCTATTGCCTCAGCGCACGTACTAGCTATTACTTCCCCCATGACAACCAAGCTTATGCTTCAGCTTTTTACTTCCTTGTCACAAAGCATGTATGAGGATTGGAACTAGATGATCTTAAGGTCCTTTCCTAACCATTCTATGAATTGATCTATGAATTCTACAAAAATTATGACTTGGAGACAGGACTCCCTGAGAGAGCAAGCAACGTGCACAGCCTCCTTGCTCTGCTGGTTTTAAAAAGAAAAAGTGCTTGCCAGCAAAGTCAGGTGCCATTCCTCTGCTCCTAGGGGAGCACCTCTGCACTAAGAATGCCAAGAAAATGTCAAGTCTTTGAATAACAATACAAAAAATAGATGCACTGGGTTGAACCAAACCTTCATCTAAGCCAGTATCCATCTGTGTCCAAAAAACGGAAATGAGGGAAAACTGTGATGCATACAGTATTAAGAAACTGACTAAATGTGGCCCTGATAAACCTGATCCAACTTTGAAACTGGCCTTGCTTTGAGTAAAAAGTTGACCTAGATGATGTACAGAATGCCCTTTTAGCCTAAATTGTTCCATGATTCCAGTCAAAGAAGTTTTTCTACCACTAAACTGAATATTACCACAACCTCTAAAAATATACAGCTCATGCTATAGCTGTGGGAAGAACTTCCAGTTCTTCACTGGAAGAGAAAATCCCCATTGTATTACTGCTCTGAGTTCTCTGGGATACAGATAGTTTTCCTATTAGTAGCTGGTACAGTGCTGTGTTTTCAACTTAGTATGAGAATAACATTCATAACTCACTGATGTTTTAGCCGTTGCTAAGCAGTGCTTGCCCTAATCAAGGACTTTTCAGTTTCGCATGATCTGCCACTGACAAGGTGCACATGAAATCGGGAGGAAGCAGAGACGGGACACCTGATTCAAACTAGCCAAAGGGGTATTTCATACCACAGCACATCATGTCCAGTATATGAACTGGTGGGATTTGGCCAGGAGACACCAGTGGCTGCATGGGGACAGGCTGGACATCAGTCAGCAGGTGAGGAGCAATTGTATACTGTGCATCACTTTTGTCTCTTGGGCTTTATTGCTCTCCTTCTTACTATTACTATTGCTATTGCTATTGCTATCACTATTATCATTACATCAATTTTATTTCAATTATTTAGCAGTTCTCATTATTAATAATATTACATTTTAGTTTATTCAAGTTATTAAACGCTTATCTTAAGCCACAAGTTTTAGGTTTTTTTTTCAAATCTCCTCCCTATCACACTGTAGGAGTGGGGAACGAGCGACCTTCTCTGTGGTACTTATTTGCCAGCTGGAGTTAAATCACTACAACTACATACTATTATACAGACCAGCTTTATTTTAGGTTTGTGTACCTAACAATGAAACTTGTCCCCTAAATAATTATTAAATGAAACTAAACATCACATCAGACACCATTAGAAGGGAGACGTTTCATGGAAGAAAAACTGCACATTTCTTATATGAAGTCTTGTTTCAAATAGTGAAATAACTTCTAAGTTTGGGTTTTTTTTCAGTCGTGCTGCTGCAATGAAAGGTTAATTTGGCCTTAGACACAAAACTCTCTCTTTCACTGTTCAGTCTTTAATATAAAAATATAAATTTTACATGTGTAAATCAAATCTCTGTTCTTGACAGCTTTGCCACATCTGCCTGTTTTAGCATGGGTTTGGAACACGAGCGAAATGAAGTTCAAAAATAGAAGGTCCTTATTCTTTTAAAATATGTGCGTATGTCTTTGTAATAGAAATACAGAATCACCTGCACGTGGTGACTGCAGTACGTCTTTTGAAAAACCACAGGCATTGCATTTCCCAGTCAAGAACCATCTTCTGATGCATCTTGAAAGGATAATGATGAATGTCTTAAAAAAAATATAGAGCTAAATTTCTTCCTTCCTGAAATGACAAAAGAGTAATAAAATGGTGGGGTGTATGGAGGGAAAAGAGATGCAGTTTCTGGAAACATTTCCCTAGGCAAAACAGACTGCCAAAACTGAATTGGAAAGGCTGTATCTGAGAGGCAGAGCCCACTCTGCAAGGGGCTCCCTGTGTTTTTATCAGATATGTTTGTGGCTTTGCAGAAAGAGATCCTCAAAAGTACACAGCACAGAATCACAGAATCATAGAATATTTAGGGCGGGAAAGGACCTTAAGATCATCTAGTTCCAACACCCCGGCCATGGGCAGGGACATCTCCCACTAAATTATGCCACCCAAGGCTCTGTCCAACCCGGCCTTGACCAATGCCAGCGATGGAGCACTCACAACTCCCTGGGCAGCCCATCCCAGTGCATCACCACCCTTACAGTAAAGAACTTCTTCCATATATCCAATCTAAACCTCCCCTGTTGAAGTTTGAACCCATTACCCCTTGTCATATCACAACAATCCCTAATGAACAACACCAGCACCCCTATAGCCCCCCTTCAGATATTGAAAGGCTGCTACGAGTTCTCCATGCAGCCTTCTCTTCTGAAGGCTGAGCTTCCCCAGCTTTCTCAGTCTATCTTCATATGGGAGATGCTCCAGTCCCCTGATCATCCTCGTGGCCCTCCTCTGGACTTGTTCCAACAGTTCCATGTCCTTTTTATG